>OZ038386.1:13861432-13916169 GCA_964036045.1 Eutreptiella sp. 'Long Island Sound 2002'
GTGGTGGTGGTGGTGGTGGTGGTGGTGGTGGTGGTGTCATTGTTGTTGTTGTTGTTAGGAATGCCATGCACAAAGTGCACACACAGTGCAAACTTTTGTATGTGAGCAACTACTTGAACCCTAGTTTTGACCTTTTCACAAGTTTGTTGTTCCATCACAGTTCTTTTTTACGCTTCTTGTGCATTGAGGATGTGGCGCATCTGAATTGCCACCCATTTTCACCCATTTTCAGCTATTTGAACCCATTTTCACCCGTTTTGTTGCACGTTCTTTGTTACAAGTGGATGGTGGATTATGATGATGGGGAGGATACAAGCCAGTGCGTTGAACTGGAGGTACCGACCGCCAAACCTACTCACATTATTGATTTTGATGGTTAACTCCACCCCCCCGTCCCCACACACACACTGTCCACCCTACAGCTCTTGACTCAGGTGAGTCACTGTGCCGCTGCTGCTTTAGGGTGTACAGTGTGGCCACGTCAGTCACTTTCTTCTCCTTCAGCTCTGGAGTTTTCTTTCATCGCTGCTGAAGGTTTGAGTTATGCCCAGTGCACCGGTGGAGGGAGAATGCCTATGTCCCCAGAAGGCTGCCACCATCTTCCAACACACTCACCCAACAGCAGATTGTGCCTAGCCACGGCCACCAACCACCAAGGATATGAAGACCCTTGTGACGCCTGCATAAACGCAGGGTGGTTTTCTCCCTTCCTCCCTGGCTAGGTTTCATCGCGTGGGCATTGCACCCAGTGCGCACGCAGTGCAACAACTTGGCCATTGCTGTTGCCGTTCTTGTCCCCCGCCGCCCGCCCGCCCGCGTGCCGCAGCCCGCCCACTCGCGCCCGCCCACCCGCCCCCCGCACTGTTGCTGTTGCTGCTGTTGTTGTTGCCGTTGTTGTCATTGTTGTTGTTGCCGTTGTTGTTGTTGTTGTTTGTGAACTCATTAATCGCGCCGATGGGTGGTCGGAGACAACGATTCGGCCCTTTTTTTCCAGCTGAATTCCACTTGATCCTTCTGGAGCGTCTGTGCTTTTTCGCATCTGATGGTTTTCTTTGATGGGATACACCAATCGCACCATCACACATCGTGTGGTCACACTGGCAAGTTCCGTTTCAACTCAATGGGACTTTCGTTTGCACTCATTGATTGACCCAAGTACACAGACCGGTAGCACAGGTGCCGACACAAAGGGTGTTTGCACTGGGGTTTGCACCATATTCCCATCATTCTCGGCCAGGCCCCCTCGCCGTTCGCATCGAACCTTCCTTCCAGAAGACACAGCAACCGGCACAGATACAGATGCAGACTTGCACACATCTAGGCGCGCACTCACATGCAGTTCCCAGCTCCCTTCTTCCACAGCTCACTGACTTCTGCACCCGGATCCCAAGTCCATCCGAAACTACGGTGGCATGCGCCATTTTTTCACGTTCCCTCCTCCTCTCCTCAACCCATTCCCTTCGATAGCCGGATTGCATGTTTTGCCCCTCGGCCTGACAAGAAGTTCGCTGAGCGGCCTGTACTCGCCTTGCTTTGGGCTGGTTTCGGTTGCATTTTGCTCAATCGTTTCTGTGTGTGTGCGTGTGCTCGTGTGATCATTAATTCAGGGGCTCAATTGGTTAAGCCGCTCGACCAGGGCATTTTCTTCCCCAAGAGCATATCACCCCGGGGAGCTTCATCTAGTGTGTGGCCAGTGGTACATTGCCCGCTTGAGCTTGTCTGCTGCGATTTTTGGGACAGGGGCGTGGCTGGAAGTGGGGGCGGGGACCGAGGTAGGCTTGCTGCTGGTCCCAGAGACATGTCTGGATGTCCGGCACTCTCCTGCTTCTTGCTGGTCTATCCTGATGTCTGACGTACGTGATGCGCCAAACGATGGTCGTCTGTGACAGGCCCACAGTCCGGGCACCGGGTGTGATCCGTTCAGCACACAGTGGGCGTCTGGTAGTTTGGCCTAGGACGTCTATGCACAGGCAAGCACGCAGGAGAGATGCAGGAGAGAATGACGCTTGAAGGAGCCTGCAGTGGGGCGCCCCATGCTGGGCTCATGTGAGCACACCCCTGCATTATGGGAGTGATCTATGCCCCCCCCCCCCCCGCCACCCAGACAGAACAACGCCTTTGTCAGCACAGCACGAGGTGTAGCTTCCACAACTTTTGGAACCAAGGGATTGGGCGGCTCCATTTTCTGATTGCCGACGATGATCAAGTTTTTTCTGTGATTTGGGGCTGGGGATGGTGTTTTGGGGGATGCTGATTTCTGTCTGCCATTTTTTTGCCCCTCCCCTGCACCTCCACCAGGCTATTGCTGAAGGGGAAAAAAACCCCACCCCAGGGGGGTGGATGGGTCAGAGACCAAAAAAAAAGTTTTTGTACCTAAAATTGGCCTCAAACTTCCGGCCCCTTTGAGAAATTTCATTTTTTGCCCGAGGAAAATTTTTCCTATGTGGGTGGGTGGGTGGGTGGGTCGGCCGGGGCTCCCCCCCCCCCCCCCCCCCGGGTCCTTAAGCGATAGACGGACCTCCACAGACATGGTTGTGTGGACCTCAACGATGCTTTCCTTTGCGATCACTATCGCTGGTTGTGTCTTGTCAGGGTGCTCGTAAACAATGCCCTTGTCAGAACAGCAGCAGGCGTTGTTTCCGTCAGTTTCAGTGCTTTTGCGTTTGTTCCTGTGAGGGGGGGGGGTTTAAGGAGCACACCACCTGTTTTGCCCTCATGGAAATCAAGTGATGGTGTTCTGCCCTTCGTCACAAAGGCGAAGGAATGCAATGCGGGATGACTTGAGGATGTCATCAACACACGGCGCTTCAGTTGTTGGCTGCAGAAATGAAGAGGCTACCCGGTGACCAAGTGCCAGTGGTCACGGGGAAGGGCTTGGCGTTCTGTGCACCCCCCATTTTATGTCTGCCGTTACAGACTGCCCTGCTGATAGGAGGGTTGAGGGGGAAGGGTGTTGTTTGCTTGATTCAGGGCTTGACCAATCCTTTGCATTCGCAGTCGCTGTGCGACGCAGGACTGAGAATGTGGCACACGCCACACAAAGTTTTGAACCAGCCCTGAATGCGACACATGGCATTGTACACGCTGACAAGGCGCACACTGGCGGCCCAGCCCGTTCGTCAACAATTCAACTCAGGGGAGAGGGTTGAGAGCCTTCAGGACTTGTGCCATGCGATGCCTAGGGGGGCGCCTTAAGCGCAGTGCGCACGCAGTGCAACTATTTGGGCGTCTGGCCGTACTTTGGGCATCATTGCTGTTTGGTAGTAGGTTTTGATGTATTGGGGATATGGCGTTTTTGGATTTTCACCTTGTTTCACCCATTTCTACCCTTTTGCACACATTTTTTGTTCATTTTCACCATATCCACTCTTTTTCTATGTCGATTTCTCCCCACCATGGGGACCCCGAGAAGGCAGGGGTGATGTAGCCAATCAGCCCTATTGTGGGCCTTCAACCTTCCGGTGCTATTGAGGAAACCGGCCCAATTATCGTCAATTTGTTAACCTTCCGGTGCTATTGAGGATAACCGGTTCACAGTTCTCTCCTCCACGTTGGAGGCCCCTCGAGTTGGGGTGATGGACTCCCACACTTCGGTATGGCCCCTTGAGTTGGGGATACAGACTCCCACGCTTCGGTGTGGCCCCTTGAGTTGGGGATAAGGACTCCCGCTTCGGTGTGGCCCCTTGAGTTTGGGATACGGATAAGGACTCCCACGCTTCGGTGTGGCCCCTTGAGTTGGGGATACAGACTCCCACGCTTCGGTGTGGCCCCTTGAGTTGGGGATAAGGAAACCCACGCTTCGATTCAACCTTCCGGTGCTATTGAGGAAACTGGGTCAATCCTAGTAACATTTTTACGTTGCATTGCGTCGCGTTACCATGTGTGCCGCATGTGATGCAAGGGGCGGATCATCACTTGCCCTATTCTGTTTGCACATACGTTGTGAAACGGGCACCCTGAGCTCGGTATATGGTGATACACTTTCAGGGTGCTTGCTACGGGACATCATACTTCCCTCCTCATTTCTCAAGCCCACTTTCTCCATGGATCTCAGTATTGGGGATAGGGTGTCCTACACCCGCTCCAACGGCCTGTGAGTTCCTGCCACAATGGTTGGGATGGCTGAAGACGGACTCCTCCATTTGGAATACTACCAAGATGGGTTGAGAGTGGTGAATCGGCAATATTGTATGGATTGCATTGACACACACACACACACACACACAGCGGAGATAGTACCCCTGCGACCTAGGGATTTGCTGCCATTTGAATCAAAGGTCATGAGGACAATCTGGGGGCCATCACGGCCCGGCAGGGCCAAGGAAGTTTTCTTCACCTTGCTCTGCAAGGGACACAGAATTGCACCAACTCTGGTGCTCAAATACCACCGCATATTATGGCTGGCGCATCTATGCCGCACCAGAGGTGCAAACCAGATCACCGGCCAGGCGATTTGGGAAACAGATCAGTGCCACAAGGGGTCTGGGCCTTTCGGCCGTGCAATTCACACCGCACACGAATGTGGGTGGGTGTCAGTGCAGGGGTGGTGGAGTTGGAAGGTACCAGGGAAAAGCGACCCCCTGCTACTCTACGGGGACAAAAACACAGTGAAGCACGAAGTGCGTGAACAGCTGCGTTCCCAAATGCTGGATGCGTTAGTGCAGCGGCGGCCCCGACTTTTTGCTGGGGTCCATTACGCCACGTGCAGGCAGCTGGTACAACCCAGTGTAGCTGCTTTTGACACGGAACTACAGCGGTCCATCCTCCGGGGCATCCTCTCTGGAGCCACTTGGACGGCACTCAGGGCATACCAGAGGGGTATGCGCGTGGCCTGGACATGCCCTTTTTGTGGCAATGCACCAGAGGACGAGGAACACATATTGTGGCACTGCACTGCTTGGCACACTGCACGCACCGCTCACATGCCTGACGTCCTCGATGCGGCCGCACACATACCGAGCCTTCTCCCCCCAGATCAATGGCCTCCATGCCTCAGATGCTGTGGGCTGGCACCTGAAATCCCAGATGACTGCATCAAATCAGGGAGGGCCTACACCTTCTTGAACACTTTGCATACCATGTTCGTAGCTGTCTTGCAAGCTCGGAAAGTGCGCGACGCGCAGGCCCCAGCCGTTTTTCCAGGAACCGCCCGGTCACAACAGTTACGACAGTACCCATACCAACAGTTGGTAGGGCCACTACCATATAGTGGGGAGAAAGACACACTACTGCTCCGCACCCCCAAAAAGCATGAGTGGCCGTGGGAAATGCCTTTCCTTGCCGATCTTCTGCGATGGTTGAGGGCTCTGACCTGGACACAAGAACCGGGTTCAGTGACCTTCTTAGAGTTAGCTCTGGACTTCGAAGAATTTGCCGAGCGTACCCTGCCACATGCACCACAAGCCAAATTCAAGGGAACGACACTTTCACTGCAGGAAAGGGGCAGGGTGCTGCGGCTGGCCATGAACAGTGTGCAGCGGCTTGTCACCAAAGGCCAACTGCACCCAGCACGCATCGTCACGCGATGCAGTTCGTTGGTCCCTCTGGGAGGACCAGCGCTATGTGGACTGAATTGCCGCCCTTATTTCGCAGGCAGGAATGCAATGCTTTTCCACATCCAAAAGTTGGCAGATTACTGCGAACAATTATGGTCCTCCAAAGTGGGTGCGCACAGAGTGCATGCGCCACGGCCATACGCATATCGCCCGCGCAGGTCAGCCGCAGAAGTGGAATCACACAGGCTGCACCGGGCTCTCCATGGCAATCTGCAGACAGGACTGGCACCTCCATCAGAGCAGATAATGCCAGCCAAGGGGGGGGGGATCGAACTCGTCTTTTGGGGCCGATTTCTTCCCAGTCATTGGGGATGGGCGCTTGCCACAACGCCCCTACACAGGCACGCGCAGACACGTGTCAACACACACCACGCCACACTTGGCACCGAGGGTCGACCATTCCAAATGCGTGGCACACACAGCGCTGGCATGTATGACCTGCAAGAGACTGCGCAAATCGGCAGAAGAGTGCTGCAAACTCGGGCATCACGCAGCAAGCCACGTGGCTCGTAGGCCACAGTTGCAACTATGCCCCTTGCATAACTTACCCCCCTGCCCGAGATGTACCCTCAAGCAGAGAGGGGTGCGCCATTGTTGTGACCGGGGGCACCACAAGGTATGCACCCCGGTCCCGGCACACGGGAAACGTACTCTCCCTATGCAATCTCTGTTGCCCCACAAAAAACCTTGCCTGCAAAGGCCAGCACGGCACTCATCAGGTCTGCTGAGGTCCCCACACCAACCGCCCACGCCACCGGCGCCCAAGCGCAGAAGGCCGAAAACACCACCGCCCCCATCCCCCCTAGCACCTGTTCCACAGGGACTGGAAGGTGACGAAGCCGAGGATGTAGTAGCCCGACCACTCTTTTTGTCGAGGCATGGGAGAGCCAGTACTTCGGTCACATAACCAACCAAACACAGAGGTTCTGATTCCTCAGAAGGGGGGGAAACAACGTCACACAGAGGCCTCAGCAGACCTGAGCTGAATGAGACGTCCAACCCAATGCTGCGCAAGGATCTACCTCATCAAAGTACAGAGCACACACACACACACACACACTCAAATCGCTGCAACAGATAGGAGCAAACAAGCCTGTCAATGATTGGAAAGTCACAGAGGCCACGGCGAAGGCCTTCGAACACGTCTTGCTTGTGGGACAGCCGCTGGCGGAAGCGCACGCGATAGCAACACAGGCTCTAATGAAATATGACAGCATCCAGAGCGTCAGCGCACACGTGCTAGCGACGAATTGCAGACGAGGAGTGGTCAATGTGCCAGGCATTCTGGCAGCGCTTGGCAGCTCACGGGAGTGCTTACATATCAAGGATTTCATTCTCAGTATCAAGGTCGTTACCAAACGTATGTCTTGGGAAGTCAAGAGAGACCCGGGTGTGACTGTGATCCCGCCTGAGCATTCCATTCTGCTTTGCTGGGAACGACCCAGGGACGGAGTTGAAGGAAAGGACACGGAGCCAGAGGTTCTACCTCAGGACAAAGCCGCAATTCGGATAGTGTGCTGCTTAGACCCTTCCGCATTGCGCGCGGGACAGGACAGCACCAAAGTCAAGGCATCCCGCTGGGCTGAAAACACGTGCTGGGAGCTGACAGCCCCCCTACTCCAGCCGGCTCTCACCAGTCCCCCACCCATGCAAGTGGGCAAGAGGGGTAGCAAGTATGAAGTCACGGTGGTGCTACCAGCGCCCATGGCTAAGCAGGTGCTCTGCAGCAGTGGCAAAATCGTCGGCCTGGAATACAGGTTGTTTATGAGCAAAACCGTCGATGTCGATGACCTGAAGGCCAACATGGTCTGGGTCAAGCTCCCTCCATCCAACAAGCGCTCCATTTCGGAGCAGTGGCGCAGATTAAGCAAGCAGCCTTGGTTCGCAGGCCTCATGGCAGGGGACAAGGACGACAGACTCGGGGTACGAGTATGGGGGGGGGCTGTCTTGCCCGAAACCAGGGAGGAGATCGCAGGACTGCTGGGCATACAACTCACCCCCCCAGTGACACGAGTGAGAGTGAGAGGCTATGGTATTTCTATGGGCCTTGTCTCAGGGTCGCAGTCTGCGGCCCAAAGGGAGGCTGACCGCGTTTTCGGCGCCAACACTGTCAAAGTGCAACGATGTCAACACCTAAAACACAGTGGGCTGATCAACCCTGTGTTTGATATGGATATTACGGGAGTCCCCCCAGACTGGGAGGGCTGCACTGCACCGGCGAAAGATTCGCGGATGCCTGTCCGTAGGTGGCACCTATGTCTGCGTAAATCCACTGGCCCCTCATACACCCCAGTGGGGAAAAACACGACGCTCCCTGCGATCCAGGGGTGTGTCTTGCCTGATGATGAAGAAATGGAGGACTCGCCTGCAGGAGCCCCTGCGGCAGAGGAGGATGAGAGCATTCTCTGAACCCCCCCCCCCCTGGAAGATGGCACTGAGTCACAGGTCCTCTAAAATTCGTTCAGACAAACGTTACCTCTTTGCGCGTTCATCACGAGGACGTATTCAATTTTCAGGCAGATGTGATTGGAATGGAAGAAACCCGGCTCACTGAGGCTGGGCAACGATGCATGAGGGCAATTGCAAAAGATTGGGGCTGGGAATGCCACTGGGGAAAACCCCTGGGCTCCCCAACGGGGGGCATCTGGGGAGCTCCCCAAGGAGGGGTGGGACTTTTGTTCAGGAAGGGCTGGAGTGTCCGCAAGGTTGAGCCAGATCCAGACGACCCGATTGCCTGCAGGCTGTGGCATTCGGGGCGCTGGCTACACACACGGGCAGGAATCGGTGCAGGGCACTGTGTGCTGAACATATTTGTAGCCTATGGCATACCAGGCAACGAATCTTTGAACCAGGAGTTCTGGGAGCAGGTGGTCTGCTATATGAGCAAACTAGGCAATGCCGGATGCATCCTGCTAACGGACGCAAATTTCAATTTCGACCTGCTGCACAAAGTTCCTGCCGCACTCCTGACGGCGCTGGCAGACGGCTGGCTGGTGGATGCCGACCGCACTTTTAGCGTTCTCCATGGCACGCCATGTGCATGTGGCTTCACGACAGCAGGCAAACCCCCCAACCGCATTGACGGCCTCCTGGTCACCCCAGCGCAAGCAGGCACGTTGACTGATGTCACAGCGCTGAAGTCTCATTCCCTCCCTGGGCATGCTCCAGTGTGCTTCACTTTCTCGCTTGACGCCCCAGTGCAGAAAGTTGTTAAAATGAAGAAACTGCCTCCTTTCTCCCCCCCCCCCCAGATCAGCTGAGGACACTCAGAAAATCTGTGACTCGCTGCTCCGGCCACACAAGGCAGGTTGGAATGCCCTGCTGCAACAAGGGAATGTCAATGACATTTGGAACAGGTGGACCTGGCTGGCCGAGGAAGTAGGCATGGCGCTCACATGCACGCATCTTACACTGGACACCCCCAGCCCCACACTCCCATTTGCACCCAAGAGTGCCCCACGGGGACGTGGCACGGAGCGAATGTTGCAGGACACTACGCTAGCTCCGACAGGCCTGGCGCCCAACGGCGGCCCACGCACGCGCATACTTTCCAAAATCACGGGGACCTTGGGAGCCCTTCGTTCGGTCATCCAGTGGCAGCGTGCCCAGCTGGGCATCAGGGGCAAACGAGTCCCGGCATCCGCCAAACGCAAAGCCAGCCAGGTTTTCAGGCAAGGGGTGGTGCCCAGACAGGTGGAACTATCGTGGCAGGCCGCGTGCCGCCGCATGCGCAAAACGGCGCTGGCCTTTCGTGAGGACCTGCTGCTTCATGAATTTGTGGCCAGTGCCCCTGACCCCTCCCTCCCACTCATACGCCCCCTGCCAACGTTGGTAGACTGCATGTCGCTGTATGACAGCCTATGCGCACTGGGGAAGAGATATGCCCGCTATGAAGAGCGCACGCGCATTGATAAATGGAAATCCAAAATGGACCAAGCCTGGCTGGACAGGCCAAAGGAGGTTTATCAGTGGATACAGAACGAGTACCAACCTCCTTTGGTTATGCTCCTGGACCCAGACACAAGCCAACCAACAGCGAACATCCCCCGCATGGATGAAATTCTTCATGCCTCTTGGGACCAGGTTATGCGAAAATATGCAGACACCCTAGAGCCAGACGTGCACGCTTTTGCACAGAAGTATGATAAGTTTCTGATAAAGGGAGTGCAGATGCAGTCCACCCCTATCACAGGGTCTCGGCTCGCGAAACGCCTTAGAAAGATGGGTGTTCACACAGCCACCGGCCTGGATGGCTGGTGTGTTTCGGACCTTTTGCTGCTGCCCACCTGTCTGCTGGACATGCTGTCAGAAATTCTGTTTCTAGTTGAGGCAACAGGAACCTGGCCCAGGGCCCTGGCGAGGGGATACGTCTCGCTGATCCCGAAAGGGGAAGGGATGATGCCGATGCAGCAGCGCCCACTGTCCGTACTGTCCCAGATCTATAGGGTATGGGCAGGGATCAGGTTAGAGGAGTGCATGGTGTGGCAGGAACTGTGGATCCACCCGCACGCTTACGGTTTTCGCAAGAAGCGCGGCGCCACTGATGCGGCCGCCTTTATCTCCATGCTCATTGAGCTACACAAACTGATGAAAACATTTTTGCATGGTTTTGGATTAGACTACATAAAATGCTTTGATTTAATCCCACAATCCATTGTACTGCATATTGCACTGACGCAGGGGAGGGATTTGGGCACACACAGGGCCCTTTCTGGCATGTATCGCACCCTCACAAGGTGCTTTAAAATAATGGGATGTTTGGCCAGTTTTTTCGATGCCACCAATGGCATCCTCCAGGGCTGCCCATTGAGTGTGATACTCATCAACCTCCTGACCTCGGTCTGGAAGCGGGTGCTGGATGCACAGCAACAGGGCATCAAAGTCGCAGTACAGGCCCTCCCCCCCAGCGATCAGCCAGCGCAGGCCCTGCACTTCATCCTAACTGCCCTTGGGTATGCGGATGACACTTATGGGTTTGCAGCCGGAAGCAATACCCTCACCCCCCTGCTAGACTGCACCACTGACTGGCTTGAGGACACGGGTCAAGGGGTGAACGCGAAGAAATCTGTCGGCTTTTCGTCAGACGCCCGTCACCCAGTGAAGGCAGCATTACAGGGGGTGCCCTTCCCTATCTCTTCTGAGTTTAAGTCCCTGGGCGCGGGGGTCCGCACCACGGACGCGACTTGTTCGGGACCGCTCATCAAGAAAAGGATTTCCAGAGCCTGCAGCCTCCTGGATAGGGTGCATGGCGCTCAGGGCAATTTTGAAAGGAGATGCGACATCATCTCCACAATGATCACGGCCACTGGCCTGCACGCAGCAGAAATAGTGCCACTTCAGCCCAGAGACCTCCTGCCCTTCGAGACTAAGGTCATGCAGACCATTTGGGGACGGTCACGGCCCGGTAGGGCCAAAGAAATTTTTTTCACCTTGCTGTGCAAAGGGCACCGGATTGCACCCACCCTGGTACTTAAGTATCATCGCATCCTGTGGCTATCGCAGCTGTGTCGCACCAGGGGTGCTGGACAGATCACAGCCCAGGCCATTTGGGAGATGACATCATTTCACAAAGGCTCCGGCCCATACGGCCGAGCCATGTCCACAGCACAGGAGTGTGGCTGGGTCGCTACGCAGGGATGGTGGGGATGGAAAGTGCCTGGGCGCCAGGAACCCCTCCTCCTATACGGGGATAAAAACACTGTCAAGCACGAGGTACGTGAGCAGCTGCGCTCGCAAATGCTGGACAGCCTGGTTCAGAGGCGTCCCCGCCTGTTCGCGGGGGCTCATTACACCACATGCCGGCGCCTGGTCCAGCCCAGCATAGCGTCATTTGCCACAGAGCTACAGCGCTCTCTCCTGCGGGGCATCCTATCAGGAGCAACCTGGACAGCCCTCCGGGCCTATCAACGTGGCATGCGAGCCACATCCACGTGCCCGTACTGCGGCAATGCTCCGGAAAACGAGGAGCACATTTTTTGGCAGTGTTCAGCCTGGAGCACGGTGCGGGACACCCACCTGCCGGGCATCAGGACGGCGGCAGCACAGATCACAGGCCTTCCCCTCATGGACCAGTGGCCCTCATGTTTACGACTTTGTGGGTTAGCCCCAGAGTTAGACACAGACAGCGTCAAGTCAGGGACAGCGCTCGCATTCATGACAGCTCTGCACAATATGTTAGTAGCCGTCTTGCAGGCCCGCAAGTTACGAGACACACAATCCCCCATGCTTTTCATGGGGTCGAGCCTCTCACAGCAGCTTCGGCAATACCCGTACCACCAACTGGTGGGACCCCTCCCCAGACCGGAAGACAAAGGGTTACTTCTTTTGCGTACCCCTAAGAAGGTGGAATGGCAGTGGGAAATGCCCTTTTTGGCGGACCTGCTGCGCTGGCTGAGGGAACTGCACTGGGCCCCTGAACCAGGCACGGTGACGTTCTTGGAACTTGCACTGGACTTTGAGGAATTTGCGCAACGCACCCTCCCACACGCTCCACAGGCAAAATTTAAGGGCACCACCCTTTCGCTGCAAGAGAGAGGCCGGGTCTTACGACTGGCAATGGCAAATGCGCAGCGCCTGGTCACCAAAGGCCATTTGCATCCGGCGCGTGTGGTCACACGCTGCAGCTCCTTAGTTCCTTTGGGGGGGCCGGCACTCTGCGGCCTGAACTGCCGCCCTTATTTCACTTGCCGCAGTGCCATGAACATGCACGTTCAGCAGTTAGCGGCATACTGTGAGCGCACATGGGCCACCAAGGTTGGTCTCAACAGGATACACAAACTGCGCCCGCACACACACAGGCCACGCAGAACAGCGCAGGAAGTGGAGGAGCATCGGCTACAGCGTGCACTCCAGGGGAATCTGCAGTTGGGGCTGGCCCCGCCCTCGGAGCAGACCACTTTTGCCAAAGGGGGGGGGGGCTGCTCCTCCTTTGCAGCTGATTTCTTCCCTGTGATAGGGGATGGGAAGCTCCCACAGCGCCCCTACACCGGGACACGCAGGCGCGCAAACACACACAGGGGGCCACCACCGGCGCCGCCGGCTGATCCGTCAAAGTGTGCCCAGCACTCGGCTGACGCATGCACGACCTGCAAGAGATTTCGGCGCACAGCTGAAGCGTGCTGTGCGCTGGGACATCACGCCGATGACCACATAGCACGCAGACCGCAACTGCAACTGTGCCCACTGCATGGCCTGCCACCGTGCCCGAGGTGCACACTCAAGCAAAGGGGAGTGCGCCACTGCTGTCAGCGGGGACACCATAAAGTGTGCACCCCAGTGCCTGCGCGCCGGAAACGCCCACTTGCTGCACATGCACAACTGCCCAACAAACGGCCACGCCTGCAAGGGCCTGCACGTATCTCAACGGGTCTGCTGAGGTCCCCACACCAACCCCCCACCCCTCCAGCCCCCAAGCGCAGGAGGCCGAAAACACCCCCCCCTCCGTCCCCACCTGCCCCAGTTCCACGGGGGCTGGAGGAGACCGTGGCCGAGGATGTCGCCCGCCCGCTTTTCGTGACGAGGCACGGGAGAGCAAACACTCTGGATACTTAGCCAGTAAAATACAGAGGTTCTGATTCCGCAGAAGGGAGGGAAACAACGTCACAAAGAGGCCTCAGCAGACCTGAGCCAAATGGGGCGTCCAGCCCAACGCTGCACAAGGATCCACCTCTAAAAGTACAGATCACACACACACACACACACGCCCATATAAGCGCCCACGAGTTGGGCCTTCACAGACACGTCAAGCCTCTTTGAGGTCTCCACACCAACCCCCAACGCCTCCCGCCCCCAAGCGGCGGAGGCCCAAAACGCCATCCCCGCCCTCCCCACCAACCCCTGTTCCACAGGGGCTAGCAGAGACGCCGGATACGGAAGCAATCTGCCGCCAGCTTTTTCTGGGGGCACACGGAAGGGCCAGCTCCGAGGTTACCTAACCGTACACACACAGAGGTTCTGATTCCGCAGAAGGGATGGATCACAGGAGCAAAGAGGCGACAGCAAACTGAGCCGAATACACCTGCCATCTCATGGCTGCATATGGATCTACCTCGTAAATAGTACAGATCACACACACACACACACACACACACACATGTGACAATGTGACATTTCTTTAATTCTGCAACTGTGTCATGTTGTGCACACAACTTGCGTATTCTCAATTTGTACTTAGTTGGCAATGGAACAAAAAGACGTTTGTGTGTTGTTGAGGGTGGCGACCAATGCGCTGTTCATGGCTTTTCCAATTGTGCATGATGTGTGTTATGTGAAGGGAAGGTAGTTTGCAACTTTCTTGAGCTGGGGCAGTTTGTGGCAACGAATTCTAAGGGCGTTTCCAAGGGGTGTGCCTGGGCGCTCATCGGGGGGAACATAGTCTAAAAGTAGCGCACAGTGTGCACGCAGTGCAAGGATTCCCCCTAGGGCATGCACTCGGTGCACTTTCGAAGCCACCATGAAGGTGAGATGTGTTGCACGTGCATCTTGATGAGCACGCTCTGAACCCTGGTGCACACAACCAACAATGTGCGTTCCGATTTGGAACGGCCCTATGTCACTGAGTTGCATTGGAGGAAGCATGTGTTTGGCTATGGTACATCCATTGGTTTGGTGGCAGGGTAATAGACCTCGGCATTACGTATACAAGAGCATTGAGCTGCATGTTTGTGTGGCGCATCCTTGAAACGAAACAAGCAGCCATCACATCCCCGATTTGTTGTCTATGTCCTGGGCCGTTGTGGGCAGAAACTGAGAGACTTCCCCTTCTATGTTGGTGTCAACAGCCAGCGGTCAATGCCAAAAGGGTTAGCAGTCAATGCGGTCAGCTTCGTTGTTTTTTTTTTTTACAGTCCCCCCCCCCCCCCCCCCCCGGGCTGTTGTTCAACCGCTAAAAACATTCCCTCAAGTGCTCTGCAAGAGGCGGGAAGGCCAGGAGGGTGCGGGCATAGTCTGTCACCAGTGGGTTTTCCATATGACGCTTGTCTTTCCTGATGGACAGCAGGCAGCTCCACCCATTCCATGCTCTGGTGTGTTTCCGCTGAGTTGTGGCCATTGGGTGTTGGTCCTCAGCTGATGACCTTTCTGACCCCCTCCTCATGGTCCCCAAGCACAGAAATGCACATGCACGGACCGGTGGGGTATAAATTGGAACCTTGGGCCCCCGCCTCCATCACCCCTAATTGCTTTTGCTTTTGATTCCTGTTGTAAGATCACACCGATTAAATGAATGATCATTGTGAATGTTGGATAGATGATGTTTATCCCCCTGTATTCCTCCTCACTTATTTCAATGCGTATGTTTATGTACGTCTGCACATGTATCCATATGATGGATTGATGGAGGGATGGATGGACAGGTGGGTAGATGGGCGCGTAGACGACAAATACTTGCATGCCAATGTGCAGGAGGCACCCTCTGCATCTCACTGAAGCGTAGATTGCTGTGGGTGTGGGTGTAGGTATGGGTGAGAATTGCTGTGCGTGTGTGGTATGTGTATGCAAGCGTGGCCGGAGCAGTATGCGTATTTGTACCAGTTCATTTGAGTGCATTGTACTGTAAACCTCTGTATGTGTACATGAGTTCTACACTCATGTAGATGTGTGCACCTGTCTTTCTGTGAATGGTTGGACACAACAGTGGTTTGTGCATGATATCTGGTACGGTCCAAGCAGTACTGCTGCTGCTAAGTGGATAAGCTGGTGCAATTGTTGCAGCAGTGTTTTGAGTATGGGAGGCAACTGTCGTGGATGAGCGATTCTGCACAGTTAATAATGTCTTCGTCCGAACCCTGTACACAATCAGTGAAAAGTGCTTTGCTCTGTCACCACCTTTTGTATACACAGCTGTATCCATGGTAAACTTCCCTTTGAGCCATGACAATCTCTTCAGCCTGATGTGGTTGATCTCTTGCCCACCACTCACAGACGCACAATGTAGCATGTGGTTGGTGCATTGGAGGTATTCCACGTGGCTGATTCTCAAGCGATAATGTAGGCACTGCTGGTTGCAGTAACAGTTGAGTGCATTTGTACAATCCAAGACGTTTGCAGACATTTGAAGTTTTCTTTGTGTTTCACCGCCTTGTGCTCATCCTCTCTCATGCACGCATCATGACCTTGCTCTTAGGCCTGTGCAGCCGTAGAGGTATTTTCATGAGAGGTAACTTTGCTGGGTTTGCAGGATGCACCAGAATTGAGCAGCGAGCCAACTCCATTTTGCCCGGCGTTGTAGTGCCCCACATACTTTTCTAGATGGAGCAAGGGAGATGGCCACCTAAGACAGCTTAGACATGCCAGATGAGTGGTCGTGGGCAAGGTGCTGTGTGGGCTACTGACTGCACATGTAAGAGGGATTGTGATGATCACCTTCAGAGTGGTGAGCTCAGTCTGGGCTACCCAGTGTAAATTGAGATTGACAGATGGATTGACCAAGGAAGGTGTGTGGTATGTGCTAGAATGCGCAAAGGGATGGATATGGATGGTGCTGCGGCTGAGAGTCGGTAAGCGTGGGGGAGCACCTGATGCGGCGTCCACCTAGCCGCGGTCTGAAGTGCCAGTTAACGAAACCCAATGTCTTGGCAAACGAGCAAAACCCAGGTTTCCCCAGAAACCCAAGTTTGGCGTCACTGCCCCTCTTGTCCACAGTGTGCAGTATATTTTTCGCGCGCTCCCGCCCGTCAGATGGTTGTTCGAATTAAACTGTGCCCGTGTCCTGAGGGCAGGGAGGATCCAGAGAATCAGCCAAACGTTGCTCGTGGCACTGAGTGAAGGGAAGGTAGCTCCCAACTTTCTTGAGCTGGGGCAGTTTGGGTCACCTAATTCTAAGGGCGTTTGCAAGAGGTTTGCCTGGGGGCTCTTCGGGGGGAACATAGTCTAAAATTAGCGCGCAGTGTGCGCGCAGTGCAAGGATTCCCCCATTGAATCCATTTTCTTTGGTGGGGGTCTAGGTGTGATGTGCAATTGCCTTGGGGTTTGTGACCAGTGGTCCCTATAGCGGTGGATATTTGGGGAGTTGACGGTGGATTTGCGATGGATTTGACCATTTTGACGATGGATTTACGATGGATATGCCTCTTTGACACCTTTTTTGCATGTTGTGAAGCTTGTGCCCAGAACGTTTTGCACACTGTAGGTATTTTGCAGTTCCCCCTCCACCATGCCAAGGAGACCTTAGGAGTGAAGTAAATCCACTGTGCGGCCCATCTTCTTGCTTTGTTGGGTTGGGGTAGGGATCTGGTGGCATGTGGTATTCATGTCATGTCATGTCATGTCATGGAGCGCCAGATCCATCGTCCGCTGGTCCGCCTTGGGGGGCGTCCATCGGCAGAACGTCTAGCCGATACACACACACGCACTCCGACGAATTGGGCCCCAGGTGAGGGGGGGCCGAGAGCACCTTGAACGGCGCGAGAGAGAATGGTGCCCAGGCCATGAAAGGCCCACCACGGGCAGGTGAGCGGACGCTCGAAGACACTGGTCCCGCCGACAGGCCCCGGCATTCTGGGATCCAGTGGGTTTCACCTCAGACGATCGCCGTGGTATTCTGGATTGCTTACGGTGGATTTGCCATGGATTTGAAAAATTTGACGATGGATTTACGACGGATTATCCGTCGCTATAGGGACCACTGTTTGTAACCCAAGGGCCAGGGTCCAAGGTGTGCACAAGGCAGAGGTTTTGCTGCATGGATAAACTTCAGATCTAAAAGTTACAACTTCTGCCGGCATGACGTTAGATTCCCAAGCTTGTTGCATCTTCTCATGTCCTGCCAGTCAAGGGTAGCAGGGGTGTCAAGGTGTTTTGGGTGTGAAGCGGAGGAGGTATCAACATAGCGCCCCACTATGCTTAATTCCCCCCTCAGCTATTTGTTCTCTGCGTTGGAAGTGGGCCGAAGATAGTCACTGGGCTACCGTCCTCCAGGAGGTAGTAGGGGACCGTTATACAGCGGATGGGGCTGGACAAGGAGGCGGTGGGGGGGGGGAGCTACAGCTCAGGCAAAGAGTGTGGGGAGGGGGGTGGTGGGACTGGTGAGGTCGAGGTGAGAAATTTCACGTCCCACACTTGTTTGTCTGTACTGCTCTTTCCAGCTGCACACCATCACCTGTGTGGACTCAGCCTTTCTTTGATGGAACCCCAGGGCCCGCCCATCCTTGAGCAACACCAGTGCCGCTCTTTCTGGCGCGGCTACGGGTTTGTCTCTGATGCAGAGGAGCTGGCATACCAGGAGCGATACCGCATCCCTGATGCACGTATGGTCCAGATGTGGGTGTTGCTCACACTGCTTGCTGACCTAGCGCTCTTTGCCCTTTTTGCTGGGACTCATACATCTTTGGGACGGCCCTATGAAGTGTATTTGATGTACATCCCAAACGTTAGCCTGTGCCTGGTCACCCTTGGTGTGGTTTCTCGGGTGCCTGTGAAGTACTTGCATCCATTCCTGAGTGCTGTCGCAGTGTTGGTGACTTGGGGGCGGGGACTCATTGTGAATGCTCACGTGTCTGCTATGCCTGCTATGGCTAAGCACTCGTTGGCTACGGTGTACAGCGAAATCTCTGACAACCCTGTGGCTCTGCAGGAGCTGCAAGAGTATGTCAGGGGGGCCACTGTCGAGCCGGTCACTGCCGGGTTGTGTTACTGCGGCATGACAATGGCAATGCTCCTCTTGATTGGCGTGCACCGCTCCACCATCGTGGCTGCTGCCTGCATTCCCCTGGCCTATGGCTGGGTTGCATTTGGACCCCACGTTCTATTGGCTGACGCCATCTTCCGGGTGGGAATACTGATGGTTGCCTGCTTGCTCCTCCTGGTGGCAATGCGATCCGTTATACTGATGCGCCGGCGGCAGTTTCGCCTTGAGCGGTCGTTCCAGGCCGCATTGCAGGAGGCTCTGGAGGCCTCCCGGAAGGCGGACAGCATCTTGAACCACACCCTGAAGAACACGATGGCGGATGCCGCGGCTGACATAGAAATGTTTCTCACCAACACTGATTTGCCGGAGCCTTCAGTCCGCCACTTGCGTCTGTCGATGGCCACGCTGCGGCGGGGGATGCGCGCGTGTCGGCACCGACAGGCGTACATCAAGCTCGAAAGCGCGGGCTACCAGCCCTCGCTGCAACCGGTCCAGCTGAGCGCGTTGGTGGATGAGGTCACCGCTGGCAGAGACATCCGAGTCAGCGTGGAGGACAAGCGTGTGCTGCTCGATGAGAAGTTGTACAGCCTGGTCCTTGACAACACCATCAACAACGCCTTCAAGCACGGCCGCCCGCAGGACCCCCAAGTGCAGTTGACGGTCAGCACGGCGCCTGTGGACGGTGGGGCCAGCCCGGCAGACGACAAACATGTGCGGGTCACGTTCCGGCTGTCCAACCAGGCGAACCCATCGCGGCCTCGGATTACCGACGACTACGTTGCCAAGGTGCTGCGCGGGGAATCCAAAGAGAACGTTGGGGCCCTGTCCGATCAGATCGGGCTGCAGCATTCCCTGTTGGCGTGCCAGGCTCTCAACGTGACGGCCTCGCTGACCCAGAGCGGCCAGACGGTGGTCTTCACGGCGGTGGCTGTCGTCAAGCTTGCCACACAGATGCCTTCGCCGGATGGGCAAGAGCGCGGCACCGCATTGGATCAGGAAGTTGCGGCATTCCCCCCGGACCTGAAGATCTGCTGCATTGACGATTCGGATGGGGCCCGGCGGCTTCTGGACTTCAACCTCCGAGCTCGGGCCAAAACCGGCAATGTTCATGTGTTTGGGAAGGAGAGGCTCGAGGTGTCGCAGTTCATGGAGGCCGTGCTGGATGGCGGAGACATCGCCATCCTGGACCAGCACCTGGAATTCGAAGGCGAGGGGCTCGTTTATGGCACCGACCTTGTGCGAGAGCTGCGCCGGAAGCGGTTTCAGGGGCTGCTGTGCGCCCGGTCCGCCAATGTGGCTCCTGAGGACCGGGCGAAATACATCGAGGCCGGGGTGCACTGCATTTTTGGCAAGGACCTTGGGATGCGGGATATGATTGCGGAGATGCAGATCACGTATGTCCGAACGATCATGCGACCTCTTCAGCCTGGGTGCCTCCAGGCCTTCAGCACCGACAACTTGGTTCCGGTGAGGCACGGCTCGTGCTTAGCCTCCCTTCCCTCCCCTTCCTCCTCGAATGCCTGTGACTTGCATTTTGGGGGCCCTCGCCACTGTGAGCTTGGGCCCTGTACAGATGGGGAGGGTGCCATCCTGCAACCTCCTCCCGGAGCTTTGTATGCCGTCCCAAATCCTCGTCCCGCATATGAATGAGGTGATGCTTAGCATCTGCTCAGCAGCACTCCCTCGTCGATATCATGGGCTCCTCTGATGTTCTGAGCCTTGTTGGCCCTGTGGGTTCTCTAGAGTGGGACCCGCACACCAGGCGGGGCTGAAACCCTAACCCCGGCTGGTTTGCCCACACCACTTTCCACCTCGTATGGCGGATGAAGAACGCCAGCCCCTGCTCAGGGAACGGCGCCCCACACGACTGCATCAAAATTGTTACGCACCCCTGATGATCCTCTTGGCAATCGGTGTTGTTGCCATCATGATGTGCGTTTTGCCCTCACCCCCCCACCCCCCCCTGCGCAAGCACTGCCTTGTCCAAGCACGGGAGCCCGTCTGACTGTCGTTCCTGGTTTTTCTGACCACGGCTCTTGCGGTCAGAAATGTAATGTGACACGGCTGTGCTGCGATTGTAGAGGGAAAGGGGGGCTGGATCATGCTTGTGGTAGTTCCTCCTGCTCATACCAACATTCTACTTGCAACTGCAACCCAATGCTGTCTGTTTTGGTGTGATTTTCAGCCATGGCTGATGTTGCTATTCTTGGCATGGCTGTTACATTCATCTGGTCCGGCGATGAACATGTGCCCGCCACTATTATGGGTCCTTCTACTCGTGGGGATGATTTCTTTCACAGCACCTGTTGCCCCTGATGGGCAGTGAGGACGTCCAGAACATGCTGAAATTTGCCTACACATTGCTGGTGCCCTGTTGCAACCATTGTGGTTAGGGTGAGGTATGGTCAGGTTTTTGGCAACATGCATTTTTTTGGTGCCGTGCGCTGTGCGCAACCACAGGCTTGTCCAAGCACGGGAGCCCGTCTGACCATCATTTTCCTGACTTTCAGCGTACTTGCGCAAGGGGCGTACACTCACGCGTGCCCACAGCCAAGGCACCACTGAACATGTGTCTGGAGATGCTTTGCAAAGCATGAAGTCTGACGTCGTGTACATTCATAATGCAACAAATCGGCAGGTGGGTTGTTACACACTCCAAAGCGGATTCCAACCTTCATGGTCATTGCGTTGCTATCTCTAGGAAACAATGTCTTTGTGGATTCTCTTTATGAGCCAGCACTTGAGCCCTCCATCCGCACTCTCGGATCATCACGAATCGCGAGTAGCATGGTGCGCACACAGTGCGCACGCAGTGCACCAACTTGGCCTGGTGCTGAGATTCATAGCTATGACCATATGCCTGTGTCACGGGGGTATATGCGAGCTCAGTATCCGCTTTTTTTTTTGCTCATGGCCCTGTCTGGTGCTGATATTTTCTGAGATGCAACCCGCTGATTCATCTCAGCCTTCAATCTTCACACCACTGTCTTTTTCAGTCTACAGCCTTTGTGCCTCATGCACACTGGGAAGCCTACGGGCATGGCAGTCTCCCACTGCAGAACCTAGTTTCAGACTCAGCTAATCCTCACCACATGTCAGATCCGCTACCACGGCCATTGTGGGATCATCGCAGCACTGGGCAGCTCTGGACCTTGATCCCGAGAGGTGACCTTGAGTACTGTGAAGTGAGCGGGCTACGCCAGCTCATCTTAGTCTGACCCCCCCTCACCCACCCATAAAAAAAGACGCATTGCCAGCCACTCTGGAGACGGCGCCTTGGGGCAGGAGATGCACAATGGTGGCAGCAGTGGACTCCCTCGCATTTTGAGATTGTGCTGAGGTGTGTCTTCGTTCCGCTTGTTTGGATGTTTAGTGAAGGGGGCACGGTGAAAGCGAGGAGCAGGCCCTAGCCCGACAGCTGCCGGGAGGGAGGGATGGCAGTGTCGATGGTTTGGTTTCGTTTTCTTCTGATGGTGTGCTAGGGAGGTGCAGCAGGCCATTCCTTAGTGGCAAAGAGTTCATCCCCCAGGGGAGGGGGGGTTGGGCGTGAAGATGTGGGTGGGTGTATTGGACCCATTTTTTGCCCATTTCCCCAGCCATACCCCCCCCACAGAGTTTTGCTTAACAACTCAACATCTCCTGGGGGGGGGTTCTGACCTCCCCCCCCCCTCGGACCCCCCCCCTTTACCCCCCCCCCCCCCATGCCAATGGCCCTCCCATGCCAATGGCCCTCCCCTTTCGAAAGAAGAATCATGGCCCCCCTTGCTAATGGCCCCCCCCTCTTGAAAGAAGAAACATGCCCCCCCCTGAGTTTTTTTCACCAAATTGCACACAAATTGCCCTTTTTTGCCTAGTTTCTTGAGTGTGCAATGGCATGTGATGGGCACCATCCTTGGTGTCATATTTTTTTTTTCAATGTAGATTTTCATTTCTCGATGTTCCAAGTCCCGTATGGAGCAGCCTGAGATTGTCTGGTCTTGCCAGCATTGCAACTCGGCCATGTTGGCCAGAGCCTATGTGCACAATTGCATGTTTCAGGGGAACCAAGGTCTCGGGTTTGAGGAAGGGACTACATGATGGCAGCTGGAGCAAATGTCTCACTCCTACCCCCCAGCCCCGCTTTCTTTTGTTGCCTTTCACACCCATGCCTGACGGTGTGATGCACCAAGTGCACCCCTTTCGAACTGATGGCTGAAAGTGTCTAGTTTTGTACTGTGTTTTGGCATTAGGGCGCAACCCCACCACCGGGCCTTGGTAGGGCGCTGTAGCACACTGCCTAGGCCCCACTGCAGGGCCTTGGTATGGCAACCAACCACTGCAACACACTGACTAGGCCGCACAACAAGGCCTTGATGGGACGCACACACCCCAACAAACCTCGGCCTAGGCCACACATCAGTGCATTGGTTCGCGAAACATCCACTGCCCGCTGCATGGGTGGCAAATCCCTGAAACAACTGGCAAAATGACTTTGGATGCACTTGTGAGTAGGCACTTGTGAGTGGCAGGACAACTGTCCCACTCTCATATAGTAAAAGTATTTCCCCCTGGGCTGTGAGGTAGCCCAACAGGCTGCCCACGTCTCACAATTTGTTTGACCCAGCCTCTTCACACCCAACCCAACTTTTGGGCAACCTACCCACCTATCCACAAGTAGGGGATTCCCAGGCGGAAGTACCAACCAACATACTCCTTCAGCCTTTATGGCGCAACCCCCCCCCCCCCCCACACCACTGCCGACGGAAGGAAAGGCCAAGGGTAAGTGGCAAGAGGCCAATAGGCGCTGCCAGCTTGAGACAGCAATGCATCCAGCAATACATCCAAAACGTCTTGCCAACCACCCACCCCTAACCCCACCCCAACTAGGCCCACCGCAGGGCCTCAGTAGGGGAAATACCCGCTACACCGCACACCCTAGACACCGCCTCGGTACAATCACCACCAGCACAAGTGCCAGCACCAGCACAGTGATGCACTGCAATGTGTAGGAATAGGGCTTGTTTGTTCTGTTGCAGCTTGCTTAACTGTTTGTGTGCCGTGTGCTACCTGTGTGGCTGCCGTGACATATCAAAAAGAATGCACCACATGTGGTGCTTGGTTACCCAAGGAGTGATTGCCAGGGCAATCAGCAGTTTCTTAAAGGAATGCATGCTCCAATCTTTGTTTGTTATGTCTAGCCAGATTGGAGGTCGCCGCTTTCTGCAGCAGTTCGTTGTGAATTGGCGGGCTGGTGGCGATTATTGGCCGTCGCTTTTGGCGGTTGGTGGGCGTTTTTGTGTTTGGGCGTGCAAACGTCCAGGACTTCTGTGCGTGTGTTGGGGTGGGTCTCGATTTCTGTAATCAGGTCCAGGGGAATGCCATGCACGCAGTGCGCACGCAGTGCAAAGTTTTGGATGTCGGCAAATACTCGAACCCTAGTTTTGGCCCCTTTTCACAAGTTTTTGGTTCCGTACCAGGGTTTTTTTGGCTTCCCAAGCATTTGGGATGTGGCATATTTGAATTGTCAACCATTTCCCCCTAGAAGAGGCCCATCGACAAAGTGTACACAGTCGACACGACCCGGATCTCGACGTCGTCATTGTCGACACTGCAGCGAGCCTCGTATCCGTAGAGGCGGTTCGATTCGCCCTGCAGAGTACTCTTCCGGACAGATAGTACGTGCACCAAAACCTTGGTCGACTTCAAGGTGATTCTCGAACCGAGATGCTCAAGATCATCGATCGGTATGGCCACGTCCGCAACTGCAAAGAAGTCCACCTGGTCATCGTCGCTCGAAGGCTCTCGATCGCCGATACTCGATGGTGGTGAGTCGACACCAGGACCGGACAGTTCTTCTTCGACGATGCTGTTGGTTATAACTACAACCAGAAGTATCGATGGACACCTGGCCAACCCTATGGTATTGACACCTTTCAGTCTTCCCCCTAGTAAACAGGTGACAGGTATTCTTGGGTGAGTATCCTAGCCTCTGCGTGCACAATATGCACGCAGTGCGCACGCAGTGCGCATGCAGTGCAAACACTTAGCCCAGATGATGATTATGCGAGGAAATTTTTTTTGTTTGGGAAATCTTGCAGCGGCCCTTGCATGCATTGTTATATTCCCTCCTTACTGCTAACCCATTAATGAGTGCGTGCTCTTCAGCATCGTCCGCACCGAAATCAGGAGATGCTCCGGAATTTGTGTGGGCCATCATCTTCGTTATCTTCATTTTGGACTCCACGTTCGCCATCAACATGTTCCTGCAGCAGCGAGAGATCGGGAAATGGAAAGTGTACTATTTTGGGGAGCTCATCTTCTGTGTGCTGTCCCTGGTTGCTAAGCAATTGCTGGCTTGGCTCTATTATGGCGGCTCAGTATCCTTTGATGATTAGAGAGGCCACCCGGACCATGAATAGGGTAATAATGCCCATGTACCCAGACTTGTCATAGAACCCTCAGAACGTTGTGAGGTGTAGAAAAAGGTTGTCTTGGTTGTCTTGGGGTTCAACATTCTCTGCCATTTGGGCCCTCAATAACTGGAGAATTTTTTCGTCATCGCCATAATCTGCAAATGTCTGGTGAGAGGAAGCTCCCCCTACAAAAGCACATACTCTAAGGTTGCACGTAGTGGGCAACCACGTCGCCACCCAGGCATGGACTGGGACGCTTGTGATTGCAGATTCTTTGCTTAAGAAGCCTATCCACAACCTGGGTTATCCTTAGATTGATTCTATCTGCAGTGGCCGCACTGCACTGAACAATACCCAGTGTGCTGTGCCAAATCAGAACGGAATCATGCAACTTCCTTACATCTTGTGCAAACTGGAGGCCACTCCACACCGCGAGTATTAGGATGTGATGCCGTTGGAGGGTTGGTGTGTTTGGTGTGTCTCACTCTCCTTCGCGTAGGAGGTTGAAGGCGCAATGCCACAACACAGCTAACATGTGCTGATCTTGCAGCTATGTTGCATTTTCCCAGGGTATGTGAAGGTGAGTTTTTACCAAGCATGACGCTGCAGGCAGGTGTATCTGCCACCAGGGGCGACTGGAGGTTTCGCAATCGCTTTTATCCCATGCTTAGTGCATTGCAATCAGTTTTATTGTATTATGCAGCCCCAAACACTCTGCACCATTTAGGCCCAGCTGAAGGCCATGCAAAGCCTTCTCCAAGCTGACAGATGAGCAGCATTTCGGGAACATTCCGTTGCAGGTTTGGATCTGGGCGCATCTCTTGTGTTGTTGTGCGTCCCTGTTATCCAGGGGATGTTCCTGATATCTCCTTCAATGTCAATGAGGTGCCAGCACTGTGCATGCAATGTGTGCCCCCTTGGGACACTGAAAGCTGCCATCTTGCTTGAATACGTTGCGACGTGTCTGGTCATGATGGGGGGGCTGATACAGCTGCTCAATGCAGCACACAATGCACGTACAATGCCCTGTATGTCCCCATTTTTGTACTTCACCTGCCATTTTCTGCTAATGATGTGTGGTGTGATACATATGGAACAATGCCTTTGTGGTATCATCTTTCTGGCCCTGTAACCCAGGATGACAAGCCTGTCCATTTGGCTGCAGGAACTTATGCAGACGAGGAATGTCTGGCCACCTTACCAACATGGCATGTGTGTGCTCAGCACATTGTAGTGGACATGGAACCCAGGTTTCCCCAGAAACCCCAGTTTGGCCCCACTGCCCCTCTTGCTCACAGTGTGCAGTTTAATTTTGGCATGCGGTGGGACTTTTGAGCCACTCAGGTAGAACATCTTTGATACAGCATTCAAATGCATTTGACAATTTATATACCATGCATAAGAGGTGCTTGGAAGCTGCCTCTTCATGCATTCTGTTATGGCACTTGCAATTTCTCCTGAGGGTTGTTTCCCCAAGTTTGGGACAGTATTGCAACTGTAGTGCTGTCTGCAGGCCGTGTTTAAGGCCCATCCTTCAGCTCAGAAATGGCCTCAACAAGCAGTTGGTGCAACCAACTGCAATTAGGACATGAGGTGTGAGAAGTGGATCATAGAACACACAATTTCCTCTGTTGTGTTGCATTTGTGGATTGGATTGACAGATCACATCAAGAACGAAGCAAGAGCTAAGAACCGTGGGAGTTGTTCTTGATCCATAGACAAGGCACAAAGAGTGCTTTCCGGTTCAAACCGCGCATGTTTGGGCACAAAGATTTACCCTAAGAAGGTGCGAAGATAGTGGTCAAAATGATGGCGATATGCTAAAGAACAGGGCGGACATTTCGCACAATCTCTGGAGCTTCAGGATTGCCACCACCGTGAACCTCGGCCTACTTGTGGGGAGCTACACTTGTGACCGGTTGGGAGGGTTTGAGCGTCCCACCCCTTCGCAAGTGTTGCACGCTAGCCACGGTGCTTGTGCGTTGTATGGAGCCTTGGTGGCCGCCGACCCACCCTCCCTTTTCCATCCACGAGCATTTGACCTCCCCCAGTAAGTACATGTGTAGACAGGCAAGCAGTGTGTTCTGGTTGCTGAGTGGGGACCTCTTTTCAGACGCAGAGTGGTCCAGACATGTTGTTACTACTCATTTCTTCTGCAGTGCATTGTGCCACCCAGCTGCCCCTGCTTTGCTGCAGTGTTTGACAGCCATAGTGATCAACTCCTGGGAGCTTTGCAACGCAGAGTGATCCAGCCAGGTTCGCAGTGCTGAAAATCACCTCGAAGAGAGGTTGTTAGATCAAGCGTAGGCGCGGGCGTCGTATACCCCCCTTTTTTGGGGTCATTCGCGTAGCATACCCCAAGGCATGATATTTGATGTCCAACCCCTTGTAAAATCATTATTTTGCCCAATAAGACCATCCCCCAATGGATTTTTTGATTCTGAGGCCTGTATCCCCTAAAACTGGATATCACTTTTTTGAGGGGGGGGTGGGGGGGGTGGGGGGGGGGTCAAAAGTTTTCGCTGAGAAGGCTCCAAGCAGTGGGGAAGGTGGAGGCTGCCGTACAACTACTGGTCGAATGGTAATGCGGCACGGTGTGGTACCAAGAGTCGTTGGTTCAAACTCCGGGCTGGGTATACTTTTGACGCCGCCGCCGCCGGCGGCGGCATATTTACCTCACCGGGGTTTGAACCGCCGACCAAAAGGTCCGCAACCTGCTGCATTACCATTCGACCACTGCTTGAGTACCAGGGTAACTGCTCCCCACTGCTTGCTGCTGTGTCTGCCACTGACAAAAAACCCAAACTGTGTGTTTCTGTCTGACTGACTGCTGGCCTGGCTCAGGGACTGCTTGGCTGACTGTCAACCTCTCTTCGAGGTGCACTGCCGAAGGCAATAGGATTTTTTTTTAAGCAGGCCTGCGGCCACAGATTTCAGCATGTTTTGCTCAGGTCAAAGTGCCGTGATTCATTCCGTCGGTCAGCCTATTGCAGTTGCATGGTATTCATGTCTATTTGAAAACGTCAGTGTTGCGCACATGAAGTATATGGTGCTGAAACTTTTTGAAGCAGGCCTGGGGTCATCAGTTTCAACCATCATTTTTTCTGGAGTTGCAGTTGCGCGTTTTCTGCGTGTTTGCTATTGTGTGCTTGCATGTGTGAAGAAGGAAAGGCACGGGAAACAAATGTTGAGCACCACAACAAAAATGGTGTAAAAGCATAAAAACATTGCAAAAGGTGGCCAGCATGAGCTCCACAGCCACCTCAAAGATGCAAGAGGTACCAAGCATTGGTCCCCACCATGTTTACACCGATGGTGCAAGCTAGAAAATGCGTACACAAACAATTTTTTTTGAATTTTGATGAGAATTCGCGTCAATGGCCCCCCGTGCGCGTGTCAATGGACCACCCCCTTTGAAAGAAGAAACAGGTCAAAGTGCCGTGATTCATTCCGTCAGTCAGCCAATTGCAGTTGCGTATAATTCATGTCTATTTGAAAACATTATTGTTGAGCACTTCACAGTGCTGAAAACTTTTCTAGCAGGCCTGGGGCGACAGATTTCAGCATGCTTTGCTCAGGTCAAAGTGCCATGATTCATTCCGTCAGTCTGCCAATTGCAGTTGCATGTAATTCATGTCTATTTGAAAACATTATTGTTGCGCACTTCACAGAGCTGAATTTTTTCAAGCAGGCCGGGGGCCACCACTTTCAGCCCTGTTGTGTGCCTGTTTTCCACAACGCTTCCCTGATCAGGGCCACATCTGGCCCCAGTGGTATGTTGCGATCTAATGCACGCCGTTATTTTGTAGCATTCAACCACGTTTGTCAGCTTCTTTGACTGCCACATGAAGTATATGGTGCTGAAACTTTTTGAAGCAGGCCTGGGGTCATCAGTTTCAACCATCATCGTTTCAAAAGTTGCAGTTGTGCGTTTTCTTCATATTTGCTATTGTGTGCTTGCATGTGTGAAGAAGGAAAGGCATGGGAAAACAAATGTTGAGCACCACAAGAAAAATGGTGTAAAAGCATGAAAAATATGCAAAAGGTGGCTTATGTGAGCTCCACATCCACCACAAAGATGCAAGAGGTACCAAGCATGGGTCACCACCACGTTTACACCAATGGCACAAGCTAGAAAATGCATACACAAAGGATTTTTTTACGAGAACTCGAGTCAATGGACCCCCCGTGTGTGTGTCAATGGACCCCCCCCCCCTTCGAAAGAAGAAACATGGCCCCCCTTGCTAATGGCCCCCACTTTCTGAGTGTCTATTTTTTTTCGGTGTCTTTTTGTCCATGCTTGCCCGAGCCGCTGGGCCTTGACAAACTGTCGCCGACGCCACCTCCTTGTCCCCTGACCGCATGAGTGTCCGGGACACCCAGGCCCGTCTGGCCACGCCAGGCGACGAGGTCATCGTTCCTGCCGACGCCGGTCAATTGGCGTGTTTGGCAGCCATCGATGACGCCGACTATATTATTCAGGACGAAGTGGTGCTGAAGAGTGGAGTTCCAGAGGCTGCCTCCCTGTCGTACGACCTCTTCAAGGACTGCGACTCGTCTGAAAAACTTGCTGCCGTCCTTTATGGCAGTCGCCCCAATGTTGTGCTTGTTGGGGAAATGACTGAATACGACAAAATCCAACATGCGATTAAGAGACTCCTTGCTGATTTGCCCATGCTGGGCCGTTTTGTTGCAATCCTGCTTGAACCTGTCAGCGATGATGATGGCAGGCCATCATTTCTCAATCGGGCACTCGCCCTCAACTCGAACTTGCCTTTCGGCTGCGAAAAGTTGCAAATGGCGGACAGGTCCCTCATGCACATGCACACACATGATCGATTTGATGTCTGGATTGCAAGCAGCACAAGGGACTCCAGAAGCCTATCTCCGCCCCCAACGTATAAGCTTCTGCGGCTTATGACGCCTGGGGCAGAAGTTGACAAGGTGGTGTTCCACGAGCCAGACGTGCGGGATGACCAATACGCTGTGCAGGTTCACAATGACCTAATCAACGGGTTGTTGGGGTCTATTGGCCTGAACTTTGATGAAGTCCATCTCCTCCCGGGGAAAGACCCACGGAACTCAAAACTGTTCTTCACGGAGTTGAATGAGGAACAGGTGAATACTGTGGTATCACAGTTCGGATCCAAGCCAAGGTTCCAGATCCAGCCAGTGGAATGGTATCGTGGTGCCAACGTGACCAACATGACTGCTGTCTATGAGGTGTGGATCAAGAAGACGCACAAGGAAACATGGTCTCCCATGCTGTATGCCTCAGTTCTCGCAATGTTTTGGACAATCCCGGGCGTCCTGCAGGCACAATCGCCAGTGAAAATCCACGTGCTGGGGCCCAGCAAACTGCTGCTGGGTCTCACGGAAACTGGGCACTCACTGTTGAAGACAAGGTATCGTGAACTGGTGGCTGCTATCAGGGCCGTCTTCAAGGACCTGAGGACAGGACAGTTCCTCGATAGGGATATCATCTCCAAGCCCACAGTCCCCTCGACATGGAAGAAAGACCTCGTGGGCACAGTGTACATTCCGGATGTGGCACCGTGGTGGTACCTCTCAGACCTGACTGAGGCCCTTGCTCCCTCAGTGCACTGCCGGTACATCGCGGACCGCGTCAGATGGAGTGTTGGGGAGATGCGCACTGCCACATGGCGATTGACCGGGGAAAGTGTGACACAGCTGATTGGAAAGGTCTACCTGTCAGACTCTAGGATGCCTCCGATGTTTGTGATCTCCGAGGCGGATTACGAGGTGCGGAAAAGGCGAATCACAGATCGGCCCAGAAACACAGACGACTCGAAGACACGCAGGCAAGGCCTAATCACGGCGGGAGAAATGGCCAAGGCCATGGAGTTGGATGACCAAGTCGACAAGGTCATCAGCTCCCTCAAACACAAGCGGGACTTGAAGGAAGATGAGGCTTCGTCGTCCAATGGAGCAACACGATGACGTCAGCATCAAGCATCCCTCTGAGCAGCACGCTCAGAGTATTGTCCCAAAATATCAATGGGTTTCAAACAAAAATAACCATGAGAAAGCGTAAGCAGAAGCGCATAGTGGCCCTAGGGTCACTGCTGCGGTCCCTGGAGGTGGATTTCTTCGCCATCCAAGAACCTCACTTCGTCACGGTGCAGGATCGTCAAGCGGGCATGCAGTGCTTGTCAAAGTACGGGTATGGCCTGGACGGACCACTTCATGAAGAAGGAAGGGGAGGAGTGGCACTGGCGTGGAAAACATCCAAGTGGACACTACAATCAATGAAGTTCTTGTCTCCCAGGGCGTTGAAAGCCTCGCTGTCGAGTGGTCCGCTGGAGATCACCATAGTTGTGGTCCACTTCCACCACAAGCACACGCGTCGACAATCGCTATGGAAAGACATCGCCAAGGAGTTACATGGACCAAACCTGATTTTATGTGCTGATCACAATAGTTTAGTTGTAAAACACAGGGACGCCTTTGCGCCCCCAGAGTTTGAGCATGACACGTCTTTACGTGCCAGAGACCAAGAGGTAACGACCTTGGCGAAAGCGGGTCTGCAGGATGTTTGGGTGGATATTCACTGTCCAACCCTGACGGACATCAAGGACAAGGAAGCATCGTGTCCGACGGGCTTCACATACGGCTACCCCCGAGAAGGAGAGCGACTCGACCCGCAGAGGCTACGCCGTATTGACCGCATCCACACAACATCCGAATTGCTGAGCCTGGCGACCAGCGTGTACCCCATGTTTGCTGCCAACTCAGACCACAAGGCGATCCTGGCTGAATTCACACCCCCGTCTTTCGACACAGAGGACACGGTCCCCAGATTCTACTGCCCAGAGACCATCCTTCACGACCCGGAGGCAATGGAAGATCTGGAGACATCTCTCAAGTCTATCAAGTCAACAGGGGATCAATGGTGGGAAGAGGCGCTGAGCTGCATCCAAAAGAAGGCGATCAACCATCAAAGGGAGCATAAAAACAAAGAGCAGTCGGTAGAGCTACAAGCCCTGCGGTTCCTGCGTGGCTCCACGAGAGACTCTGTCACACCAGCGGTCTACCAATTTCTATCATCACTGGGGATCGCAGCAACAGATGCAGCAACAGCCTACACCCTCCTGGTGGGGGTGTATGAAAAGGCTCAGCGTGACACAACGGGCATGGAAACACTGTCCAAGCTCAAGGGGGTGATCACGACCGGGGAAACCTCAGGAGATCCGAGAACGCAAAGGAACGAATTGTATCGGTTAATGCGGGAGTTGCAGGAGCGAAAGAAACTTCAACAGCTGGTATCCAGGACAGGCTCGGCGATACCGGGGGCAAAGGCGGTGGCAAAAGAGCTGGTGGACCATTGGGACAAAGTGTCCACCCCAACGGGATCCACCGAAGGAGATTGTGTGGCCTATCTGAAGTCGTTAGGAGTGGAACGGCGGCTGCGCAAGGCAGGTCGACTTCTTTTCAAGCAACTATCCCTGGACATAGTTCATGAAGGCCTTAAGAGGCTGAACAGCAACAGCTCCCCTGGATTGGATGGTTTCTCGGCAAAATTCTTCAAGAGGTTCTCGGACATCTTCGAACCGCAAATGTATGACTCAATGAAACGTTTCCTCGAAGTGGGCAAAATGCCGGAGACATGGACCTCGGGAGTGGTGACAATGATCCCCAAGACGAAGGCGATGCAAACACCAGATTCGCTCCGACCAATTGCACTGCAAACTACAAGGCAGAAGTGGCTCACCAACATCCTCCTGATCCAGTTAGAGGATGTACTCCTCCATTGTATCCCGTCACAGCAAACAGGTTTCCTTCGACACAGAAGCATACTCCAGCATGTCTATGGGTCACGGGCACTCTGGGATGGACTAAGTGAAGGAGCGGCGTTATCAGTAGACTTCAGAAATGCTTTCCCCACGATGTCTCACGAGATGGTGTCGGCAGCTCTGGGTCTAATGTGCATACCATTCTTGTATATCCGTCTGATTCTACACCTTTTGCGAGCTCCGTATCTATACTCCGTTGGAAAAGGATACGTCCCAGGTGTATACCACCACCCGAGGGCAGGCACACGCCAGGGGGATCCACTCTCCCCGGCGCTGTTCTCCCTGGTGGCATCCTTCGTGATTTTCCCACTACAAGACCTGGGTCCAGTACTGACTGTCATGATGTATGCAGACGACCTCATCATTTTCTTTGATGGAAGAGCCAACCCACAGCTGTTGAAAAGGGTATGGGAAGTGGTTTCACGTTTTGGACAGTTTTCGGGGTTGAAAGTCAACCTGAACAAAACGGCAGCGATAGTTCGCAACTGTGGGGGAATGGAGTGGGCGAGGTGCTTTCGGGACATTGGAATGGATGTCAAAAACTTCGTCAAGTATCTGGGTGTACGCTTGGGGAATATTCGGCACCAACAAGACGACCAAGGATGGGGGCTGACGATAGAGCAGGCCTTCGCACCAGCACTGCAAGAGGCCTTCCGTCGCGCAAGGGTGGTATCCACGCTGCAACTGTCCATGAACGAACGGGCATTCATGCTGACATCATGGATTCTGCCGGTCGTGGCATGGGTATCCAAGGCATATTACGCCCCAGTCTCGGTGATCAGACAACTGAAGTTGGTTTATCACGTGACTATGGGTACCAACAGCTGGGGAATCACCCTACCAATCCTCTCACGACCAAGAACGCAAGGGGGACTGGCACTACCAGAACCAGAACTGTTTCTTATGCACCAGGCAGCGGCTCCGTTCGTCAGCCTGTTGGGAGAGCCTCACAAATTCCCTGACAAGGCAGTGGAGACCTTCTATGCATGGGCAACAGCCATAGGGTTCACACCATCCAAGGCCAACCTTCCATATATTCAACTGGGCATGGTCCGAACGGCAGATCTCACATTTCTGGGATGGTCGGCGAAGGCACACTCCAACATTCAGCGAGTGGGCCGCAGGTGGCCCCCCCGGCAAACCGGGACCGCCTGCCGTTGTGGCACTCTGTGTATTTCCGAAATGAGTTCCGCTGCTCCTACTACAACACGAAATTGATCCGGCAGGGGGTGCTGACGTGGGGTCAATTACAAAGCTTGGAGGACGCAAGATTGTTCAATGCACTGCCTCGGACATGGAAAGGGGTCTACAATCATGGCGGACGACTCCTCAACAAAGTCCCGTCACAAGGGGGGTATGATACCCCCGCAGTCCATACCCAAAACTGGACCAGGGCATGGCTGCTCCAGTTCTACGCCTCTCAGCCAGGGGTCCGCGACCCGCAAACACCGGAGGTATGGGAACAGCTGGCACAGGCACAGCTACCACCGAGGGCTCAAGACTTTGCGCAAAAGGCGCTGTGGCACAAACTGACCGTACATGCAAGAGTCTACAAGAGTTCAGGCACTGACAAGTGCCCGGTGTGCTCACAAAAGGAGACGGTCAAACACGCGATGGTCGAATGCCCCATGTTCAAAGCAGCGGCGGCGGTTATACAGCATTACTATGGCCAGGTGACAACTGATAACGGGACATCCACAGTTCGAGATATGATGGAGTCCGACGACCAAGAATGGTTGCTGAAAACGAACCAAGGCTGGGCGATGTGGTCAGCAAGAAGTGCCCACTGGCGATATCGATGCGAAGTCAAGGCAGGAGCGTCGCCGGTGTTCGCGTCATACCTTACAACATGGCTAAGGGAGCTATGTGAGTGGGTGGGATTTTACACAGGGGAGCGCAGGGAACAATGGAAAGGCTTTCAAAAATCACTAGAACAACTTCGAGACACCGGAGTGCAGCCACGACAAGGGGAAGTGCAAGTACATGGGGGAGTGAATGCATGGTGGCAAACACACACGGAATGCTTCACCCAAGAAAAATCAGCCGACAATCACAGTTGGCAAAGGGAAACGGAGTCACGCCCGAAGCGCCCGAGGCAGGCAGGCCCGGGAGTGCTACAAGGAGTGCAAGAACTGATTGCAGAACTGGTGGAGAAGGGCTACAGGATAGTGTACACTGATGGATCGTCGAAGCGACTGAGCCACAAGGACATGCGCAGGGCCGGGGGATTTGGCGTGTTCGCGGCGGAAGACGACCAAGGACCAGAGGTGCGCTTCTGTGGCTACGTACCAACGCATTACAGGCAAACAAACAACGGAGCAGAGCTTTGGGCAGCCGTGGAAGCCTTACAGGGATTCTGGGTGCCAAAACTGGCAATCCTCACCGACTCGCAATACCTGCAGCCGGGAGCGACTGGCAGGGCCCAACACCGGAAGTCAAAGGGATGGACAACCACATCTGGAAAACTGCAAGTCCACGTCCCAGTCTGGGAAATGCTGCTCCAGGAAATGGCGACGCCGGGAAGAGAAGTCAGGTGGGAACATGTCCCAGCACATGTCAACGTGCAGGGAAATGAGATGGCGAATGGATTGGCCATGGAAGGCATGTGTTCAAGCCCACTGTGGTCGCAGCATGTTGCACCGAAATCATCATCTGGGTCAGAGTCCACGGTAGGTTTGAGGGGAGGGTCGGGATCAGAGTCTGAGGGCACAAGGGCACTCTGGTCATCCCTGGGTACGGTACCCATGGACAGTGATGAACTGACAGGGGAAGCATCCGGGGAGCCAGCGCCACGTGAGATGGGACCGTACTCCTCAAGCAATACAAAAAGTGAGGAAATGAGGACAGGACACACACACCAGGGGGTGCTGTCGAGTGCACTGTCAGCAGCGGACACACTGTCCTTCAGCACTGATGTGAATGACACCAGGCGACAGCGCAAGAAGCGAAGGCTCAGGAAACGCAGGAACCCAGGACAGGGTCGATAATGCCAGAGCCAGAAGCCCTTGCACAATGGTACAGACATCCCACAGGCACCAAGCACAACAATGCATGTCTGAAACACCTGTGTTCTGACGCAGAGTTTGCATCACATGAGCTGCGTTTTGTCGCAGTAGAGCATGCAACACATGAGCTGCGTTCTGTCACAGTGAGCAGCAACACGCAAAGGAGAACACCAAGCAGCTGAACGCCGCGTCCTGTCGCGGACAGGCACCCAGGCGTTATGCCGTCTGGGAGGACGCAGGAGAAGGGATCTCACCAGCAGCGGTATGGCCCATACACACACATACAGCCAACCCCAAAGAAGGTCAAGCCTCAGCAAGAACACCAGCGTTTCAAGGTGCAAGCACTGAGCCAGCTGGACGCCATTGCGAACGAAGGACTACAAGCAGTTGAAGCAGAACTATCCACAATGGCCTGGGCCGGCAATCAGCAGATCTGGCTCCGACTGGACCAACCACATGGCACCAGGATGCACTGTGAGATTGTGGACAACCATGGGGAACCACTGCAGATGAGCAATCAGGAGCTCTACTCGGTGATGGTCCAGATCAACTGGACCCTGAAGACCCGGGCTCTGGCGAACATGCAGGTCCAGTGGCGACCCAAAAGTGCAGGCAAGTGGCACCCGTTTCAGTGGGAGGCGATCCTCCACTGTCCAACGGCAGAAGGACACAGAGCGGTGCCCTCCTCGGTAAGCAGAACTGGCGATTGCATGCATGTGTGGCTGGCAGGCCGAGCGGACCTCTTGTGACTGTTCCAAAGAACGCTCTTCAGGCAGGCGGACCCGGTACCCGGGGACGCTGTGCGGTTCCTCTACACACTGCTGAACACACCCCCATGCGAAAGAAGATACGCATGACAAGGGGTGACAAAAAGGAGAAGAAGAGTGGAGCGCATGGTGCCATGGTGCAGATAACCCATCGTCGTGGCTCAGTGGATACACCACACCTCTTCTGTCCCGTGGAGGATGGTTCGAACCCCGGGGGGGATAGAGATGCACCGAAAAACCCGAACCCCCTTTTTGGGCGCGAGAGAGAGGGAGAGAGAAACAGAGAGAGAGAGAGGGGGTAGAGCACAGTGGGAAAGGAACAGAGAGGAGCAACAGGAGAGAAAGAGCAGGGGAGAGCAGGGGAGAGCAAGAGAGAATGGGAGGGAGAGAGTAGAGACCGGGGCTAACCGGCGCAAAGGGAGGTGGTGGGTTCGAGCTGACCAGGGTTCGAGCTGACCAGGGTGGGTTCGAGCTGACCAAGGAAAAAGATTGTACGAGTTTTGAATTTTACCCCTTACAAAGACAGTATGGGAGGCAGTGTGGTATAGTGGTTAACATCGTCGGCTGTCGTCACGTAGACCGCCGGTTCGAACCCGGCCTGTAGCAGTGCTCCCCCCCACCGGCCTCGCCCGACAGGGGACTGGGGCCCCTCCCGTTTCTATCTTTTTTTTTCACATTGGCCTGATCTTTTTTCTTAATGAGCTGCTTTAGTTACATACACCATCGTCAACAAGCAAAAATGTGCCCGGCCACCTGCAGCAGTGCGCCCCGCCACCGCCCACGCCCGATGGGAGGCTGCCACCCCACCCGTTGCTTGCCTTTGCCCGAGCCGCCGCTGCGCTGGATCCGGTTCTGGCGGCTGGGGCAGTGGGGTTCGAACCTGGGACCAGCGAAGCTGGAGCCCAAGGTGCTTCCACTGAAGCACGGGGCACCTCACCTGAAATATGATCCCATAAGCACACAGCCACATGGCACACATGCATCTACTACGCCTTCTGATTTCTGAGCCCTAATGTATGTTACTCCCTCCACTCTTTGAAACTAAACAGCGACAGACGGGGTAAGGCCGAATGAGTGCCATGCTTTGCAGCCCGGTCAGCTCGCATGTGACACAGTGAATGCAGTCCAGACTTATGGATGACTGCTTTATATTGATCCAGGTTGTTCGCTAGAGTCGGCAGCAAAGGACAAGCACACAAGTGACCCACGGAGCTAACCGCAACGCCTCGCTGTATTTTACATAGTGGAGCACCCCAACCAAGAAGGGGACACGTGCATTGATTGGATTTCGCAGTACTGCTGGACTAATGGCTGGAATTGTCTATGGCGGGGACCATTGATCCCCCAAGGAAAAAGAGACGCCACGGCGGCACGGAACAGTCAAGAAATGAAAAAGCAGGGCGCCGTAGCGCCCCTGAGCCACAGGCTCGACACGTTGTCACTTGTTGAACAGCCGAAGCAAGACTGGGGCGGCGATAGTGCGGCCCATGTGAGGATGACGGGAGCAAGTAGGCATGAATGTGTGGGCAGTACAGCAATGATCTGTTGAGGTGACCGGCAGCCGGAACTTTTGTTGAAATGTTGAGACGCCTTTACGCCACCAAAGGCGCCTTTGCGCCCCCGAGGTTCGGGTACAACACGTCCTCACGTGCCAGAGAGCAAGTGCATGACAGGGGCACGACCTGCAGGGCAAGGGTTAGAGACTAACCGGCACTGTGGGAGGGTGGTGGGTGCGAGCTGACCTCAGTGTCCAGAGGACCGAAGCCAAAGCACAGTCAGCAACCACCTGGTGTGGTACAGAACTGGTCTGCGCTGCAGTGCAGCAAGAAAAACACCGAACAATGTGGTTATGACCATGCGCGTGTGACACGGGGGCGTATGCGAGCCCAGTTTCCGTTGCCTCATGGCCAATGGCCCCCCCCTCTCGAAAGAAGAAACATGGCCCGGGCCATTGACCCGGGGGGGGGGGGGGGGTGGTAATTGATTGGGCAAGTTTTTCTCCACGTCTTCAGCCGATCAAAAATTTTCTCCGGCGCAAGTCAGTTTAGGCCAAAAAAATTCTTCGGCGCCTTTGGCGCCTCTAACAACTCAGGGTCTCCTGGGAGGGGGGGGGGGGGGGCACAGCCCCACCCACCCAAGCACAGTGTGATGACAATGTTCAGGAAGGACAGTGCGTCTTCGTCTTCATCTCCGGATGAGCAGTACTGCGGATGAAGGACTCCATGACCTTTGAATACCAATGATACTGGGCTTTAGAGGTCTAGTGATGGTCCCAGGCAGCGTGGCATCCTTCCTTTGAACTCCACCAACAGGCTTTTTGGGATTCATGGGCATGCCTCTCCTTCGGGCTGGAAATCATAGCACCTGAGCAGACCCCCTTGCCCCTGGGCTTCCCCCCGGGGAGGTATTGGCATTTCTACCGGCCATGGCCTCAAACAACCCCCCCCCCCCCGGTGCACTTTCTGAGTGTCTATTTTTTTTCGATTCTTTCATGCCATGCCTGCCCGGGGACATGCCCCAAGGCACTGACAACGCTCAGCCACCCCTAAACACCGATTCACCTTTACATTGGGAAGTGCAGCAACACTGGGAGGAGATTGAGGCTGAGATAGCCCGGCATCCGCCCTCGCCGCCATCACCACCCTCGTCGCCGCCGACACCTCACGACACGCAAGAGACTCACGAACAGCAGGCATTTCGATTGGGACGGAACATTCCAGCTTTCCTGGACAGAGATCTGGTCGACAGCTTCAGGCCGATCTACCTGGTGGCGGACTTTCTCTTCCGAACGAATCACCCAGTTCAATTCGGACTCAAGCACTGCTTGTACCAACTTCTACTACCGCCTGCCGTCTATTGGGAGTGGAGGTTCATCACCTACCCCCCTGCTCTTCAACACTTCATCCTACAACACTCTCTCGGCCAATAACTCCGCCAACTGTGACAGACGCTTCGCACGGTTCGCTCGCTGTTTCTGAGTGCTCCAGCCGACCACGTCACAATCATGGACGAATTTGCCGTACCAGTAATCGATGACAGCTCCATTCGGCAGCTACTTCAAGCCATTACCTCAGCCAGTGCCGACTCTCTGACAGCATCCGTACAGGATGTTCTCCGACAGGCTCCGCTCACCGAGGCAGCCCTGACGCAACTACTGTCGCAATGCAACTGGAATACCTCAAATAAAACATTCACGACTCCTTTAACTGCAGCCTCTAAAGCTATGCTTTCTCAGCACCTCATCACAATCCTGAATCAAATTACGCAGCAGCGGTCAAAAGAAATCGTTGACGAAATGATGGAACAAGCCGTGAGCGACGACCCTATGACAAGAGGTCTGCAACTCTCCTCTGCAAACAATATTCTGGATCTCACTTCTAAGAGAAGCGCGCTACTTACCGAAAAGAGCAACTTGGAGAAATCCGGTCACCTCAACAGCCCTGAAAATGCCTCCTACGGACAGCGGCTAACACAATCTATCGATGATCTGGGCATCGCTATTAGAATGACCCTACAACAGCTAGAGATAGCTGAGGACAACCCACTTCTGAAAGCCCGTAAGAACTATTTTGACCTCATCACTCAAGCCAAGGAAGTGGAAAGTCAACATGAACAGCTCGGAACCGAAGTCACCGCTGAGGATACCAATCGCCTTCAAAAGCAGTGGACCATCATAAACTCGCAAATCGGGGAGGCAGAGAAAGCCATTTTCGACCTGCTTTGCAACCCTGACTCTAAGGTATCAGATGTCATTTCTAAGCAGCAGGAACAGGTCATGCAGCAACAAAAGGTGCTCTTACATCAGAGAGAAAAGGTTCACTCCAAGCTCTCAAACGCTTTGGGCGTCTCTCCGCTCAAAAAGAAAAAAAAGCCAGCCGAAGCCCAAGGGTCGGCTGACCACCCACCCCCCGCTACGGAACCAGGGATCTCCATGACCCCTGCGAACATTCAGGCAGCTATTGATTTATGTGCTAACAAAAAAACCCTGCACGATCCTGAATTTCTGACCTCACTCATGGACTCTGAACAACAGCTCCTTATGATGCAATTTAATTGGCTGCAGGACTTTGTGGTCCTTCAAGCTACTGCCGCCTTCTCCACTGATGGTTCCCCCAAAAGTTGGAAAGGACTCACGGATTTCTCAGATGATGATCTTTCACAACATTTTCCCAACTCACACACTAACTTTTTGTTAGTCACGAGGGACACAGAACTTACGTCCTGTGTCAAAACAGCGAATTTTCTTTACACCAGGTTGCGGCCAAAACGAATCGACATTTTGGTCGACCTGACGCACCAGCACAATTTCCCACAATGGTGTGACGCCCAGTTACAACACGCCTCTTGTACGCCACAGGCGTTCTCAAGACTTTCCAGACAGCTACAGGACACCGATGGACACTCCAGGGATTTTTTCGTTATTCTGCACACTGCTACTTCTATAGATCAAAGACTGGAACCGGCCCGTTTCTCTACAAGATTGCTATCCCAGGGGCGAACCCTGGACCGCAAACCCTGCCAGTTGCCGGAGTCCCCTCTCCACTCCCATGCAGTGCATATGTCTGAAAAGGATATGACACAAACAATGCTGAAGCTAGGCATGACCGGGTCCCAATGCTTCAACATTCCGGGACCGGTCAATCTGAGACAGCAAGGCATACAATCAAAAATCTTTCTGGTCAATCTTGATGCACCACAGTGCGCTAGCTTCACTGCTGATTTTAAAAAGTTGGACTTTTTCGCACTTATGAGCATGTCGGAATTCGACGGCTCTATTTTCCCTCACTGCCACACCGTTCTCGATGTCTTCTATAAGAAGACCCACAAGGAAAACTACGCCAAACATCTCTGGCGCAATGTCAAGCAAGCACTTTCTGATATTTCTGATCCTACGTACCTACAGGTCACCGGGTTTAACAAACTGCGGGTGGGCCTTTCCACTGAATCCGCCACTGAGCAGTTCATATCTGGCCCCTATGTCCAAATGAAGGCCAATGGCCTACTGTTCAAGGACGAACGCCAGCGTGACTGGTTCAAAGGGGAATCCGACACGGAGTCAGTCTCTTCCGCCTCTTCCGCCTCATCCTCACCGGAGGGGCGTTCCGATTTAAAAGTCGTTTATGACGTTCCCATTTGGTTACAGGGCCCGGCCCTATTGTCTTTCCTCAATGAAAACGGTTTTCTTGCTGAATCAGCGGTCCGGTCAACATGGAACCCGGGACGCTTTTCCACCGCCGCATGGCGAATAAAAGGCAAATTTGCCTCCGCAAACCAAAGCGTCATGCTTCATGACGAAGCGAAACAAATTTCAATTTCCATCATCCCCATCGATGAGTTTAATAATCTCAAGCGTGAATCCATGGCTAACAGGAAAAAACCAGCCTCTGCTGAGTCCAAAAAGCCCTCTTATGCACAAACTGTGAAGCAGCCAACATGACCTCATGACGTCACACTCACAAAAACCAGCACACCACCAGCCACCAGCGGTTGGACGTCCGACAGGAGACAACCAACAGCCAGTGGTTTATGCCGCAGCACACACCAAAATAGCCACTTTTAACGCCAACGGGCTGACCACCAAGGTCCCCCCCCGTCAGCGACAACTTTTCGGAAGATAGGCAGGTCCAGATATGCCGTTTTCTGTATCGTAACTCCGTACATGTAATGGGACTTCAGGAAGCGCACATCAAGGATGATCAATGCCTTGAGCAGCTTACTAAACGGTTCAAGGACTGGGGGTTCGTCCTCCTTTCCAACCTGAGCCCCAAAGGTAGAGGGGGATCTGCACTGATTTTTCACAACACTTGGACACTCCTGAATTCGTATGCCATTGAAAAACGCCACCTTTTTGCTCAGCTGGCTGACCCCGATGGGGTCAAGCACCATTTCTGTGTTTATCATTTTCATCATGACGCAGTCGAAAGGCAGCGCCAATGGACCTTGCTCTCGCAAGTCTCGCCCACTCTCGTCCCGGGAGACACCATCTATCTGTCCGACCACAATTCGGTCACAGTCCCCTCAAGGGACATTTCTGCACCGCATCTATCTTCTGAGCACTCCACTGTCATCGCCGCCCGTGAAGCGGAACTTGATTTTCTGACGAACCATCAGCTCATCGACACATATGCATGTTTCCACAGTGGCAGACACTCCGATTTTGATTTGGAAGGCTGGACATGGGGCTTTGCCCCGGCCAAGCCGACTACGTCGGCTAGGCCCGACCTAGCCGCAAACGAGTGCGCCCCCGTCCTTGATAGGAGACGACGGATCGATAGAATTCTCCTTCACGAGAATTTCCAAAACTCCGTGGTGGAGTGCTATACCCGTTTTGTGGCCAATTCGGACCACAAGGCAGTTATTGCCTCACTGTCGGCCAAGCCTACCAAGCAAGGGAAGCGACTCAGAATCCCTACAACTTTCTTATCCTCGGAGGACACCCTCCAACAACTACAGGCTGAACTGCACTCCATCAACACTGAAGGTTACTCCAAGTGGGCGGACGGTTTGGAGATCACATTTACACAGACCACAAAATTCTCCCCCGTTCGGGTGTACGACAGGGGTGCCCCTTTTCGCCGACTATATTTGCCATGCTCATTTCCCCCATCATCCACAAACTTATGGATTTGTCAGAACATGTGCAAGTTCTGCTCTACGCAGACGACTTAATCATCATCATTGAATGCGACCCTGCAACAGGGGCAAGGGTGTTCCTCTTGGTCTGGAGCAGGGTTCAGGAATTCTCAACAATTACAGGTTTGTACACAAACCTGGACAAGTCCAACATTCTGCTCAAGGGGCATTGGGACCCCATACACAGGGTTCAGCTCCTGAGCACAGGCCTCAGAGTAGTCGACAAATACAAGTACCTGGGCATTGTCCTTGGGGCTACCACAGTGGAGGAGGCCTATGGACCTGCACTCAGAAAAGCCACAGGTCGTGCGTTTTCCATGCAGTCGTGGTCCCTCTCACTCGCTGAAAGGGTGGAACTCCTCCAAAGCCGGATTCTCCCACTTTTGGTCTACCCGTCTCGTGTTGTCTACCCTACAGACAATGTCATCGCCGCGGTCAAAACAATTTATCGGGTGGCCCTCAAGCTCAGCAACTGGGGCATTACACTAGACATCCTGTCGCACAGCAAAGAGCATGGGGGGCTTGAACTGGCCCCCCCTGACACCTTCCTGCTTTGGCAATTTTCCACTATCTTTATTCGTCATGTCTACAGGGCTGAGGCCATTCCTAAATGTGTCACCGAGCCTTATGAGCGTTTTGCCACTGAGTATGGCATAAATATCTCCCCGTCCACGCTCCACACTTTTCAAATGGGGAGCAATGTGGCTTGGCACAAAATGCCTTATCTGGCTTGGAGCGCACGAGCATATTCACTTGTCACTGCCAAAGTGACCTTCAACCGGCCTGAAGCACTATCGTCTGACACCCCACTCTGGCACAACAGACTGTTCTCCAAGCCGGCATCCCTCACCTACTATTGCCCCCAGCTTATCCGGCAGGGGGTCATTACGGTGGGAGATTTATTCAACAACAGCACACATATTTCACAGATCGCACCCACTTGGGCCAGCATTTATCAGCAGGGAGTGTTTCATTATCACTCCTCTAATCCCGGACAGGCACCCACGAACCCACCCCTCCACCCGGTTCCGGGAGCGGATGTGTGGTCTCGATGGACCACAAAATCCATGGCTTTGTTCCTCTGTTCCACAACCTCCCTGGCACCAAGGCAACCACCTGAGGTTTGGAAGGCCTTTCACCTTTTCAACATTCCCGCACACCACAAGGACTTCATCAGACGGGTGCTATGGCTCCGCCTCCCTGTGGGGGAGCGGCAAAAAGATTGGAAACCGGATGACGTGTGGTGCCCAATTGACGGTGAGCTAGAGACAATCGACCACGCACGCACGGAGTGCTCCTTGCTCAAAGTTGCTTTTGACACTATTTCCAAATGCTCCCCCACGGCCACTGTAGAGGAACGTCCAACCGCCCTGCTTTCCTCCTTCCTACAGTTTTCCTTTCAGTGCCCAACAGGCTTCCTGGCCTGGGCGGCGGTATACGCCAATTGGCAGGTCCGCCAAAAGAAAAAATACCAACGACAATATTCAGCTACCTGGTCCCGCTTTGTTTCTATCTGGATTGCCACCTTGAAACTATGGGCTACATGTCCATCGAGCATCCCTATTTCAGATCATGACCTGCATCTTTTCATCGGAGCGCTACAGTCGCTTCTCCATGATGGAGTGCTACAACACCCCCATCTGCGTGTCACACCTCCCACTCCCCCGCCCAGCAAAAAACAACGCAAAGAAACAGCGCGCCGACTGCGCAAACAGCAACGGGCGGCGGAGCTGGAAGGAATTTTTGACACCCTCTCCGCGGACGGATACACCCTGGTTTTCACGGATGGCTCATCCGCCGAAACGGAAGGTGTGGGCCGGGTAGCAGGATATGGCATCTATGCGCACCCTGACATCAGCATCTCTGCATATGTTCCGGTACACTTCCGGCAGACAAACAACACGGCAGAACTCCTGGCCGTGGTTCGGGCATTGCAAATCCTCTCTTTTGGTAAAGTCGCTATTTGCACAGACAGTGAGTACGTCTTCCTGGGAGCCACTGGCGCGGCGCGCCGGTGGAAACTCAGGGGATGGACGGGAAGCAGCGGTCCGGTTTCTAACGTTCCCCTCTGGGAACTTCTTCTGGACACCCTCAGTGCACACACAGGCTCCATCAAGTTTATTAAAGTGCCGTCCCATGTGGACATTCTAGGGAACAACGAAGCTGATAGATTGGCTGAACAGGGAAGGCTCTCCCATCCCAGATGCCCTGTACTTAAGACCCCGTCGCGGGACTACATCATGCCCACGTACACCCCTCCCACCAAGCGACAGCGCAGGTCCACTGTAGCCGAGCTGGATTCGATTGTGCAAGTTTTGAATTTTTCCCCTTACAAAGACAATATGGGAGGCAGTGTGGTATAGTGGTTAACATCGTCTGATGTCGTCTCGTAGATCGCCGGTTCGAACCCGGCCTGTAGCAGTGCTCCCCCCCACCGGCCTCGCCCGACAGGGGACTGGGGCCCCTCCCGTTTCTATCTATTTTTTCACATTGGACTGGTCTATTTTCTTAATGCGCTGTTTTAGTTACATACACCATCATCAACTAGCAAAATGTGCCCGGCCACCTGTAGCAGTGCGCCCCGCCACCGCCCACGCCCGCTGGGAGGCCGCCACCCCACCCGTTGCTTGCCTCTGCCCGAGCCCCCGCGGCTGGGGCAGTGGGGTTCGAACCTGGGGCCAGCGCCGCTGGCATCCAGGGTGCTTCCACTGAAGCACGGGGCACCTCACCAGAAATACGACTCCATAAGCACACAGCCACATGGCACACGTGCATCTGCAACGCATTCTGATTTCTGAGTCTTAATGTATGTTACTCCCTTCACTCTTTGAAACTAAACAGCGACAGACGGGGTAAGGCCGAATGAGTGCCATGCTTTGCAGCCCGGTCAGCTCGCATGTGACACAGTGAATGCAGTCCACATTTACGGACGACTGCTTATATTGATTCAGGTTGTTCGCTAGAGTCGGCAGCAAAGGACAAGCACACAAGTGACCCACGGAGCTAACCGCAACGCCTCGCTGTATTTTACATAGTGGAGCACCCCAACCAAGAAGGGGACACGTGCATTGATTGGATTTCGCAGTACTGCTGGACTAATGGCTGGAATTGTCTATGGCGGGGACATTCAGTCTATCAGAGCCGACCATTGATCCCCGGTGCAGAGCGCAGAAGGGGAATAAGGATAGGAAAAACGGGAAAGAATCATTGTGGTTGTTAGAAGCCCCTGTCAGGAAAATTATCCTGCAGATGCACACTCCGGGGCGCTCAAGTCAGTGCTGGAGTCGGCAAACCCAGCATGGACTCAGAGTGTGCATCTGGATGCACCTGGTCAACGGCACGGGCAACAGCCCGTCTCCGGGACGGCCGACCCCCGGAGTAGTCAAACAGGACAAGTCATCCAGGGGCTCCGTTGACACAACCAAAACACGCTTGAACCCACAGAGGGTCAGAATGGGCAGTGGCGAGAGGCCAATAGGCGCCGCCAAAGGCAAACAATCAGATACTGAGGCCTTGTGCCAACCCCCCCCCCCCGGGGTCCTTAAGGTGACTGCTCTCTGTGGCTGGCACACCGCGCACCCCAAAAAAGTCTAAGCTACTCACACCAGACATGTCTCCGCTTCCAGTAAAGCGTCTTAATTTTTGCGCACAGGAATCACATCCGCTCATCCACTCCATTGGAGGACAGGCGATCCTCACCACACTCAACCTAACGCTCATTGCAGATGCTCTCTCGACAACATCTGACATCAGTCGCTGTGACACTGTTTCATGGAGTGTAGCGAACTCTGACAGTGCAAGCCAGCTCAGCTCTCGCACATGCTCTGCAGAAGGCAGTCGTGACTAACTGCAACGTGTCTGCTGGCGCTGTGGTGTCAACGCCAGTTTACCACCCCCACACTCTCTACTTTTCCTATTGTATGTTTTCCCTGCTCTGTTTGAAACCAATCAGCAACTGAAGGGGACAGGCCGAATGAGTGCCATGCTATGCAGCCCAGTCAGTTTGCAAGTAGTACAATGAAGCTGGGATTTCCGGCGCGACCTCAGATCACATGGTCTCTCGGTATATGTTCTGACATAGAGGATTCGAGGGCAATTCAAGCACCACGGCGCGGCCGCAGCAACATGTACATGTTTGAGTGCACATACTATAGTGGAGCACCCCAACCAAGAAGGGGACACATTGCTGATACTCGTTGCACTGATCGGACTAAGGCTGAAAGTGTCTATGGCGGGGACATTCAGTCAATCATTACCGACCATTGATCCCCCCTTAAGGTGACCTCAAGGCAACATTCGGGACTGGTCTGGTTTGTGCAGCAGTGCAGCAAGGCAAAACAATGAACTGACAGTGGTGGCTATGACCATATGCCTGTGTCATGGGGGTATATGCGAGCTCAGTATTCGCTGCTCATGGCCTGGGTCCTTCAGCAATGGCCTGGTACAAAGGTGCCGCAGGTTTTGCATGTTGAATGCGACCAGTTTATTGTTGCGCTATGGCAATGGCAACCCCCCCCCCCCCCGGCCCCCCAATTGGTGGCCGACTTAGCAGATTTGTTCTGCCAACTTCCAAACAGCTGGAACACTTATTGCCGATTGACTAAACACCTATGGCTCGTGGTCTGCCTTGAGGGACATTACATACACACGGGAGTGCAGCCCCAGTGGTGTGCAAATTGGTATTCAGTGTTTGAGCTGAGTGCAGTGCCGATTCTTGCATGCTCAGGGGTGGGGTGCCTGGACTTTTGTATGTGTCGTGTGCTGTCACAGTTCATTGTACAGCCAAGGGGGGGGGGCAAAACCATGACTGGACTGCCCCCTACCCCCCCTGTACACAGCATAGCTGTTCTCCACAGCTAGGGTCGGTGGCCCAGCCCCAGAGGACGGGGCAGAACAGATGTCCTGTGATCCTTGCCTGTGATACATGGGGGAAGTCCTGCACAGTCTGTGCACAGTGTAGACGTGGCAGAGGAATTGCACATCTTTTCCGCCGGCGACAGCTCTGCTCCCGGCACGTTTTGCTCAGTGCCACGAGCAAACGAGAGAAGGGCCGACCCCTAGTAGCCAACTTGGGCCAATCACTTAGCATCCGTAGAAACATGCGCTGGTGGGACCTAATAGTGGGGTAAATCAAACTCAAGGACTTCCCCAAGAAAAAAATGTCCCAAGTAAGAATTCTCCAGCCTTTCTTAGATGCCCTATCTGAGGCATACTTCGCGGGGAGGGATTTAATGCCACACACATCACAAGGAGAGTATCTGCACCGCGCGAGAGTATCGCGCTACTTTTACTGGCGGGTCTAACCAGAATGGGTTGGCGTTTACCCCCTCCCAAAATGCCCCCTAAGGAGAGCAAACCCTTTGGTACAAGACTTATGTAAACATCCCTCCTTCCCACAAACATTGCACAAGCAAAAGGGCAACTCAATAAATGAATCCATTGCATGGCCCCAAAGCATTAATTGCAAGTGCTTGGTTGGGCCCGACCACCTATTCCCCAGCCGCGAGCCATGGATGCGATTCGTTTGGTGTGTGTGTGGGGGGTGTTTGCTCCACGTTTGTAGGGGGGTTCGTTCCACAGTGTTGCTGGGCTCACATACACAGCAAAGCCCTGGGTTGTATGTGCTTGTGTGGTTATTGCATTTGGCGATTCGCTTGGTTTGGAAAGCGGTTGCATTGATTCTGTGGTGGCTGTATCTCAATTTCTACCACTGCGGGCCAAAACTTAGCTGTGGTGGTAACAGTCTTTGCTTCGCCAGGCATCCATGCCCTTGCATCCCTTTCAGCATGATGTCACACTTTTTGTTTTCTGGGTGCCCAATGAATTGTAGCCTGCGGATCCACCGAGTTGTCTTGATTCTCAGTGCCATTGCGACTTCACGACCGCCTTTTTGCGTGCCCGCGCCATTTGGCAAGTGCTATCACGTAGTTCGGGCCCAGCCAGTGGGTGGGATGGTAGTGTGATGCAATCCGATTTATTTGCATTGTCTTGTATTGGTGCTTATGCCCCTCTAGTCTTTGACCTTTCGTGTCTTTTGCGTTACTTATGGGCACGGGGCTGTGTGTGTTGTCCTCCACAACGGTGGTCCTCTAGCCGGTGTCAGCCCCACGCGGTGCTTCGTGTTTTAGGCTCGTGTGCCTGCATACCTCGTGTTGTGTCTTTGCCTACCTCCCACCATATCGTGCGGTGGCGGTGCATTATTATGCACAATGCCAACAAACTTGGCAGAGATAGGTATCATCATCATCCTCATCAACCTCGGGAGCCTCTTCCTCTGCCCAAATGGAAGAAGGAATGTGTTCCCATGGGCCATAGGGCTAATACTGTTTTTGTCTCCGCAACATAAAATTTTTTTCCTCAGGCTCAACAAGTTCAAAGAGTGTAATGTGAGCTCTCAGGCAACCGCCTGGTTCAAGAAGTAGGGCATATAGTACAAACGAGGGCTCCACATTTGGCATGTGTTCCAGCTTTACCTGGGGAGCTGTCTCTGTTCACTACCTGCTTGGTCTACCCCTTGCATATGCACTACGCAGTGCCACGCCTAACGGCCTTATGTTGATGGTGAAGCTCACGTTGTCTCCTGTATTGCTGAGACCCATAGATTTATCTTGCCTTCCACGGTACTTCCTCCCTGCAAACTCCTGTTTTCGTTCACTGTGTGCTTTTTCCTCCTCTCTCTTGCGACATACTGTCCTCCTCTGTCCTATGCCGTTTGTGTATGCTGCTGCCGTCAGTACCAGATTCATTGCCATCCCTAGGGCGCCCTTTGCGGCTGGCGTTGATTGCCTCTGCATGCAGTATGGTGACAGCCCACTCGTGTCCTGCTAACAGCTTTCGAATGTATTGTCGAACCTCGTCCTTCACCCTCCGGTAAGTGCATTCCGTTATCTTTTTGGTAGATTGACTCCAGAGTTGCCTTGCCTGTTCCTCCCACTCATCCCATGCCGGTTGCGGTGACATCACATTTTGAGTATTGTAGTGTCGCATGTGCACCTACCCTTGTCTATACCATTTGCGAAACACTTGTTGCACTATCCCTTTGGAGTCTTGATGGTACATCTTCTTTTTCCGCTGCTGGTAGTAATCTCTCCACTTCAGGGTGTACTGCAACCACCTTCCAAATGCTCCACATGTGACCTTTACTTGTGTTCAGGTTGCATGCGTGAGCATACTTGTGAGAATGAGGTTCCCGAGTAGCCCTTAATATATTTTCATGTGTTCTTTAACACATGGAACCCAAAGAGATTGGGTCCAATACATGTTTTTGGACAAATGTGATGATGAGAACACGACATGCTTGAATTGCACATTTTTGGAATTGAGCATGCATGCTTCTGTAGGTGGGTGGTTTTCAGCGGTATTCCCGGGATACACGGTGTAATAATTGGCGTTGTGCGCGAGCTATGCGACAACGCCCCATATGTCGATCCGGTCCCAGTGGTGCGTGCAATTTTGGCTGAGGGAGATCACGGTGTGTGCATCGGGGCCCCGCAGCAGCGCGCGCTTGATGGACGCCGCTCATGTACTTTACGCCCTTCTCTCTGTGCAGGCGGGCATTCTACGGCTAATCGACGTGTTGCTTGGGGTCCGTGTGCAGTTTGTGCCAACGGGCTCGCGGGCGTGTGTGGGCGAAACTGCGCATGGCCTTGGAACAGCCCTGTGGTGTTGCGCGAGGGACTTCAGGGGCCGTATGGCGCTATGGTTTTGACTGCTTGGCGAGCACCTAGGCCGCACTGGGGTTCTTCGTGTGCGGTGGGGGTCCTTTGCATGCATATTGTGCCGCTTTGGGATCAGGGGCCCTTTCTTTTTTCGGGGCGAGGGCCACTATGCGCCCGCTGAGTGGTATGCATGCCCGCGCAATCAGGTGTTGTTTTTCAGTGGGTGGCTGTGCTGGATCCCGGCGGGAGAGGAGGGGCATCTCGTGGCATTGTCCTGGGATGGAACGCTGGTATGCTCTTGCTTTTAGGTGCCGATTGTGCATAGCATGGAGGAGGCGACGGAAGGTGTTTTGCAAGCGCCCCTAACATTGAGGAGGTTTGGTACTTTCTGTTGCCACACGCGGGTGTTGTGGGTGAGTGGGAGGGGGAGCACGACTTGGATCTAGACTTGCCCTATTGGGATTGGCGACTCAGCCGCTGCCGCCTCTATCTGGTGGTGGAGGCAGCTATCGCCGATTGGTTCGCGTGTCGGGCGCTTGTGGGTGCGTTTACCGGTCGCGTTTGTGCGTGCCCTGCGCTATGTTGTGTGCTCGGGTTTGTGTTCGGCAATGATGCTTGAATCCGCAGTCCCGGATAATTGTCGCATGACGGTGGATCTTCTACCGGTCACCAGCCAAGGTCACGTGTAGAGTTACCACAAGAGTATTTGAGACCACTATTTTTGCCGCCTTGAGCGTTAGGAACAAAATTTTTTTGAGACCACTATTTTTGCATTTTTTGAGTGTGATCTCTTGTATTGTTCCCCTTCCTTTTACATATCTCTCGGGGACATTCAGAATATGCCAACTTTGTGGGCTTTGGCAATTTTCGGCATTTTCTACAAGTTTTGCTTCCATGTGCAAACATGTCGTCACCTAGAGGGGGGGGGGGGGGTATGTGTATACTTTTTGAAATTTGCAAGAAAACGCCATTTCAGAAATGTATGGGTGGGGGGGGGTCGCATTTTTCAGCGTAGCACAACACACTGGACGGTGCACACAAACATGGCACTGCACCGTTCATCCATTTTTACTGTGAATCACTGTCATTTGATGGTGATCTTTTGATGGCGTACTTCTGGTAATTGTTGTATTTGACATTCTTATCCACGTCAACGTCAATGCATGTGGCCAAAAATTCACGTTGCGAAGCCTTGGTGGGGTGTGTCTTTCGATCCCAAATTTGGGCAGCAAAAGCGGTGGCCTCAGCAGTCGTCAGAATATCATGCTCTTTGTGGGAGCATGCAGGTGGCTGTGAGCGGGAGGTACGGGGCTTTTTTGCCTGGCTACCAGGCTCATGCCGAGTCACCTGCACCCACTCTGCACCCCCAAAGCGAGCCCTTTTGCGCGTCAACGGCCTTTGTGGTGCATCCGGGAAAGCAACAACCCATGGCGTGAATTTGTATGAAGACATGGCAGCTGCCTGTTGAAAAAAGACGCAGCAAGCAACACATGCACCGTCCGAAACGGACAAAAATCTCAAACATGTCGTCAGTACAGCATGCAGACCCGGATGTTCCAAATAGCCCTTTTCAAGGGCTTTCCGAATATAGCCCACATACCCCTACCTCCGGAACACTCAGTGGGCACAAATGAGGCAACAATGGCACTGACCCCCGAAAACCCACAAAGTTGGCATAATCGGCAACGTCCCCGAGAGATATAGGGGATCATTATATTTTCTGTGTTGCAGATTTGTTGAAAATTTAGCTTCGTAAAAAAAAATTGGACTTTGCATGATGTACTGCAGAGGAGACCACTATGTTTGCTTTTTTTTGTGTGTGATCTTGCCACCACGCTCTTCTTGGCAAGGGTGCAAGGGAGCAGCGCTCATGCGGCCCTTGTGGCCAAGAATGTGACGGATGCATGTGCGGGGGGCGAGCAGGGTGGCCTGCGGCACTACTCTCGGAGTTCCCAGGTTGCCACGTCCAGTCCCCTCCTCGCAACCCCGGGGGTGGGCGAGATCCCCAGGGGGAGGGTTGGCCGCGGGGGTTGCGGGTTGGGGGATGGGGTTGCTCCTGCCCAGGGGACGACTGGCACCCAGCTGCGCCATCTGGCAGCTCCAGATGGGGCACTAGGGGGTGGAGCCGATTCCCCCAGCCTCCTCTGATCTGGTTTGTCGCAAAGTTGCTGCCTTGTTTGTCTGCCTTGTACTGTTTACCCTTATCACCACAGCAATTATTAGAATGACGCAAAACGGCAAGGCAAAAGGCCAAGAGCGGCCCCGAAGTTGCGTGAATGCCTAGCTCCACGCTGCCCTCCTAGTCCTGCCCTAAAGGCCGCCCCTCCCATTGCCCTACCTTTTGCATAGATGCGCCCCAATAGTCCTGGTTTACCTTTCCATAGTCCTGCCTTATTTCCTTGCCCCTCCTGCAGCCGTGCCTTTTCAACTTCCGCCAATGCATGCGCAATGGAGCACCCCAACCAAAAACAGGATGATGCTGGTTGCTTTCTTCACCCTCACTGGACAAATAGGTACCTTTGGGGAGGATTCAGTTGATCAGACAAACCATCCACCCCCCTCCCCTTTACACCCTGCTGAACAAGACAGTAGGATACTGAATGCCCCCCTGGTGTACCAGATGCATGCTTGCAGACTGACATTTGCATCACACATCAGGAGACACTGTTGCAGCTGTGAATCACGACTGTACCTTTTATACCCCATCCCCGCCCCGAGCCAACCCTCACGTGCCACTGCCATCCATTACCTTGCTTGTAACCCCTGCGAACAGTGTTGCATGGCGCTCTCTGGCATGTCCTCCGTGTGCCCTGTGTACTACGGCACCGCCAACACCATGGGGCGGCGCAGGGCCGGCACCAATGTCCTGCGCAGCAGCTCCATTGCCACTTGCCTGATGCTGCTCGCATTGCTGTGCCTCTGGGTCAGCCTGAGTCACAGTGGGCTTGCAGTGGAGCGTACCGCATTGCAGGCCCAGGGCGCCATCTGGGCCCGTGCCGCTCCACAAGCACACTTGGCGGCCGGTGGTGCAACTGGGCCGGCTCTGGGACTGTCACACGCCGCACGAGCATCGTACCCGCAAGGCGCCGAACGTGGCACAGGATTGCCTGGTGCGCCGACTGCCCGCGGCAGCCCCGGCGCTCTGGCACAGCCGAGGGCCGGGGAGTGGTCATGGCTGAGTGGCATGGCAGCCTGTGGCATGTTGGGCTGGGCGGTGTGGCAGTGCCACAGAATTCGTGGCGCCCCGGCAGCTCGGTGGCGCATGGCCACCACCGCAAGTGTGCCCAGTGAGGACAAGATGGCCGACTACCGGTACCCTGACCTGCCCCCGGAAGAGGCTGAGGAGCTGCCCGACTTTCGGTCGAACGATTTCGATCTTGAGGCCTGGCTCCGGGACATCCACCCCGAGAAATTCGCGTACCTCGAGGCGGAGGAGGAGGAGGCCCGGAGGAGAGAGGGGGAGGAGAAGGAGGACCCCAAAGACCAGATCATTCGGTACGACCCCAATGATCTCTGCATTTTTGAGTGTTGCATTGACGATTGATGATTCTCTGTAGCTTCGGTGGCCGTCAGCCCCCCGGTCCCCCTTTTGCGCCCTTGCGCTGGTGAGCACCCTCCAAAGTGCACTGTGTTGGGGAGTACTTTGTGTGCAGGCATGGGAGGGACGCCAAGGGGCAGAAGCAGCGTTTGTGAGCAGAGTGACAACTGCCCCACTCTCACCTGCTGACAGTGCTTTTCCCCAATGACTTGGGACATGTAATGTAGACAACGTACTTCTAAGAACTGAACCCAGTGCTTCCACCCAGAAGTACCACTAGCTGAACCTCGTTTCAACTTTTTTCTGTGTACCCTCTTTCTTAGGCAGTTTTTCTGTCTTCTGAAGCAGTTGCTTTCTTGTGCCTTCGAAAACAAACCGGTCTTCATGTGGATACAACTGTGCGGGAAATGAGGTGCAAGCGTGTGTAACGGTGCAGGAGGTTCAGCTGCAAGCATGCGCAACCTAACCCTAACCTCGAGGGAAAGGGTTCAAGGCAAGGAAAGGGCAAGGGGAAGTGGCGAGAGGCCTATAGGCGCCGCCAGCTCCAGACAGCAATACACCCAGGCATCATGTCAACCTCCCCCATGCCGCTCCTGTGGAGCCCCCCCCCCCCCCCCTTGCACGGCTCCACAGGACTGTCACGTGCCCCAAAAGTCCACAGCACCGAAGACACCAATCACAATTTTTTCCTCTGGTTACGATGCAGTTTTTAGTGCAAAGTCGGTTTGGGTCCTCGCGCAACCCCCGCCA